>NDXB01000413.1:0-11627 GCA_002631895.1 Agapornis roseicollis | reverse complement strand
GCTCGGGCCTGGGTGCAATGCCCCTGCCCCCCCCCCCCCATCTGCCTTCACTTGTGTCCTGCTCAGAGGGATGTGCTCGGCATCAGGGCTGG
Source organism: Agapornis roseicollis (assembly GCA_002631895.1). Classification (NCBI taxonomy): domain Eukaryota; kingdom Metazoa; phylum Chordata; class Aves; order Psittaciformes; family Psittacidae; genus Agapornis; species Agapornis roseicollis. The sequence continues at coordinate 11,535 of NDXB01000413.1, read as the reverse complement.
AAGAAGCGCGAGTGAGGGAAAAGTCCAGGTTTGCCACCTTTTAATTTTACATTTTACTGGAAATTCCCCTTTTCTTTGTCTCATTTTGAAGGTGGGACAAAAGGACAAATCAACGTGGGAGCGTTTGAACCCTTCTCTCCCCAAAGCACTGTGCTCTGGCATGGCCTGTGGCCCAGGAGCACTTGAGAAATAGAAAATCCAGCTGTTCTGATGCAAAAAGGCTTCTTGGCACAGCTGTGCTGATCAGACACGTCACAGGCCAGGGTGTCTTCAGGGAGGCCACATGCAAAACTCAGCCCCTGTCTGAAGCCAGAGATACAGGAAAGAAGGCAGGTCATTTAACACCTGCATTCATCCAGGGACCTGCTGGTCACAACAGTCCCGAGGGAGGATGCTCTCCTCATGGCCCTGCTGATGATTAAGGGTACCCAGATGCAGCTGGGTTGTGCAGATTCCCTGATCTGGTGCCTTCAGCCCCTTTCTACAGCAAATGCACTGAAGAGCAACTCAAAGGGCTTCTGCAAAGGATCAAAATGGCTCCCGCAATCCTAACAATTTCCATCTGCTGGTCTGTCCCAGCAGTGCAAGGGGAGAAAGTCTGTCACAGCTCCTTTCCCAGAGGCATCCCTTCTCACTTAGGCTGAAGCCTTTCATGGTTAAAGACCATTTCAACAACCACTGACGTTGTCTGCTTGGGCAGGCATCAGTGGCCGCAGCTATGAGGAGATGTCTCAAGTAGCCCCAGATCCAGGCTGCATCTGGCTTTAGCAGCAAAACGCACCCTCCACGATAACATCTGGTGAAAGACGAGATGGGCCAAGGCGATGGGTCACAGCCCAGAGGAGCTTTGGGAGTCGAGGTGCTGCTGTGATGGAATTCTGCACAAAAGCCTGGACTCTCCTGACGGCAGGCGGGTGGCAGGAGGGTTATAGGGGTTTACCTCCATCCTGATTCAAAACTAAGGGAGATTGGGTCAAGCCGCAAAGAATACAAAGCTGCTTTGAATCACTAAGGCTTGACACGGCTTTGTTATATCTGATGGTGCAATGGGAAAGGTCCTCCCGCTCTGGGTGAGCGCGTCGATGAGATGCACAGTACAGTGGGAAAGCCAGGAGGTGGCATCCGAGACCTGAGCACGGCAAAGCAGGACACTGCCATGTGGGAGCTTGACAGCAGGCTGCAGTTCGCAGGGAGGGAAACGGAGTTTTGCACAGAAAAAATGCATAGATTTTGTCTTGTGCCACCCTCGTCCCCCAGGCATGGGGACAGGGCCGGGTCTTGTCAGGATTGAAGTCAGAGAAAAAAATCGGGTTTAGCTTTTTTCTTTGTTACCCCAAACCACACTGAATCTCAGCGGGCTTGCTGGGGGGAGGCTGCCTATAGCCCAACCTGGCTGCGGTGGGACCATCATCTGTCACTCAACCATGGCTTGGTTCATCTGAGCCTGGGAAATCCCTGGGGCTGGAGATCTCTTGCGGGTGCCTCTCGCAGTCCACAGCTTACAGCATTACTCATTTAGCTAAAACCTCAGAAAACACAACCGGTTACGTGCTGACACAGCAATGACACTGCCTGCTCTTTCCTAAGCACCGGGCAGCGGGGGCCGCCTGAGCTTGGCAGTAGGCTCCCCTCCCAGCTCGTTTTGCAGGTTGAGGATGGAGATGGACAGGGGCATCACCACCGCGCTCCGACGGCGTTGGGTCAGACGGCAGATGGCAGCAGGAGATCAGCTGAGGAAGGACAGGGAATTGCTTGAAAGAGTCCAGCGCAAGGACACGAAGATGATGAAGGGAGTGGAACATCTCCCTTATGAGGAGAGGCTGGGGGAGCTGGGTCTCTTTAGCTTGGAGAAGAGGAGACTGAGGGGTGACCTCATCAATGTTTACACATGTGTAAAGGGTGAGTGTCAGGATGATGGAGCCAGGTTCTTTTCAGTGATGTCCAGTGATAGGACAAGGGGCAATGGGTGTAAACTGGAGCATAGGAGGTTCCATTTGAATATCAGGAGAAGCTTTTTTCCTGTGCGAGTGACAGAGCACTGGAACAGGTTGCCCAGGGGGGTTGTGGAGTCTCCTATGTTGGAGATATTCAAAGCCTGCCTGGACAAGTTCCTGGGTGATGTACTCTAGGTTACCCTGCTCCCACAGGGGGGTTGGAAGATGAGCTTTCGAGGTCCCTTCCAACCCTTGGGATTCTGGGATTCTGTGAAGCATTGAGCCAGCTGGGATGCCTTGAGGGAGCAGAGGCCACCACTGGACCTGCAGATCTCAGCCCAGTGCTGACTGTAGCACAGTGAGCAGGGCACCGACAGCAAGGAAACAGCTGTAGACGCTCAGGCTCCTGGGACAGAAAATGCAGGAAAACATCAGCCTAGAGTTTCCATCCAGAAACTGGAAGTATCTCCAAAGACATTCCAAATGTCCTGCTCCCAAGGTCCGTGGTGCTCAAAGCAGCAGAAATCCCAGGTTTTCCCCTGTGATGCAAATGGATAGGAGTCTCCAAGGTGTTTGTCCTGCTATGGGAATCCATAGCTCTTCCGTCCCCTTTATTTCTCACTCAATCCAGGCATGGCAAACAGAGTGTGCTTCACCTGGTGGGCTTCATTGTGATTGACACTCTCCTTTCATCTTCCTCTGGGTTGCAGAAATGAGTAGGAACTCCTGGACCTCTTCTGGGGACCAAATTTCACCCAGGACAGGTGTTTCAACAGGCAAAAGAAGGGTGCTAGCTTGTGCTAACATGTCCAAGCCAAATGTCTGGTGCTGCTGGTGCCATGACCAATGCTAGTGACTGTTGGGTGTTTCCAGCCTGGAAATCATGGATACCGGTAACAAGTGCTGGAAGTCCTCCTGCAACTGGCTCTTCTGGATGTTTTCCCAAGGCAGAAGTGGAAAAGCTGGTCTGGATGGCTGTGCACTAATGTTGCACTTAGAAGCACTAACACTGCTTCTCCACAGGTGGTAGGTACAGAATTGTCCTACATGGAGAACACACTTACATCTTAGGGGTACTGTTGGCTTTCAGGTTACTGTGAGTTCTCAGCACCAGCAGCAGTGGCCATGATGTGCATATGGCCTGGGAGAGAATGCTGAAGAGAACAAGTAAGCTTGGAGGGGTTTCAGCCTTTCAAATGGCTGGGAGAGGTCACAAGCTCTGCTGTCCCCGCAGTGTCCCTGGTTTCAACCTGAGCTGCATTATGCCCTGATTCCTCCAGCAAGAGGCATCATTGCTGCCCACATCCAGGGAGACCAAGTAGCTGCCACCTTCTCCCTGTCAGTGACACTGAATCGTTCAAACTTGATTCTAACTTGATTTTCCTTTGTATGTGTCATTCATATAGTAAGTAATAGAGTGAACCTTGCCATTGAAGTCTCATTTTTATTTCATATTAAACCCACTTTGGCTAATACCTTTGATGGTGATTCTTTGAGCAACCTAAATAACTCACCTGCAACAAATTTGCACGGTTGACAAGATCATAAATCAGGATTCACAACAGACTGGCATAGTCAACACATCCTGAATCAGGACTTGTGACAAATTGGCACAGTCAGCAGGATTCTAAATCAGGATTTGCTACAAGTGTTGTGCAGGAAAACGTGTATTTTAGTAGGGAAATGCTACAGGGACAATATGGTTCTAAATAAGGTCATTGAAAACAATCTTGTAAGAAGATGAATATAGAAAAGTAGAAGCAAATACACAGAATGCATTGTCCTCATTTCAGGACAAAAACCCCTCTCTGTGCCATTATGTGTTTAAGTAAAGTTTCTCTTCATAAGCACACAAAGAGCTGGAGCAGGAGCTGAGCTGGTGAGTCACACACAGCACCCGGGACCTGGGCCATGCTTCACTTACACACAAGTGGCCACTCCAGATACTTTCCAGTGTGAAAAAAGTACAAACCTAAAGGACTGGGTTTCACTTGCCACAGATGAGCACTCTCAGACTGCAGCGGGCAAGTCAGTCTGTGAGCCGTGCCAGGTTATTCGGGCTTGGAGCAAGTTGCTCTAGTAGAAGGCTCCCTGCCCATGGCAGGGGGTGGAAACTGATGAGCTTTAAAGTCCCTTCAACCCAAACCAGCCTGGGATTCTATGACTGTCTGTCCCTTGCCTTGCTCTCATTGCTCCTTGCTTGCCCTAGCAGAGCAGAACCAGTATTCCTGGGTGAGGCTCAAGCACCAGAGCGAAAGCTCTGCTCAGGAGATGCTCATCCCCGTGCTGACAACACTAAATGGGAGGAGCAGGAGGTTTTAGAAGAGCTGTAGGGATGAGAGGAGGTGGGGACCTGACGGAGGCTGTGTGCTTGGCCAGTGATGGGGAGCAGAAGATACCTGTTGGGTTGGTGCTGCCTCCCAGCCACCGCCTTGCTCATTCAATGTCTCAAAACAACCTTTCTGCTTCAATCCAATGAAAACAACAGGCAACTCAGCCTAGGTCACAGGAGTAACAACAAACACCTCTGCTGCCTTCTTGAAGCGGAGCACCCTCCTCCACCCATGGAGCCACACCATGCCTTCCCATTTGAGTCATCCCTGCCTCCAGCAAGACTAGGATTCTCTCACCTTCTTCTGCTGAAGTCTTTTGGAGTATTCCAGCAATGAGGCAGGGCTCTGGGCTGATTCACATCTCTGAGAAACCATTTTCTTCCAACTCAGCAACTCTTTTGCATCCTGAGGTTTTCCTGGCCTTGCTCCTCCAGAACTACATGGTTTCTCTTCCCTTTCAGCTGTTTCCCAGCTAAGAAACATATATCAACATATGTCAACATGGACTTCAGCAAGGGGTTATAATATGAGTCAGGAGTGCTCCAGGCTGTGCCGGGCACATGGAGTCTCCACATGTACTACTCACACTAATTCTACAGGATGTCTTGCTGGAGAAGTTGGTATCACAAACGCCGTTAACCAGAGAATTGGCCCAAGGCTCAGACAAGACCCATCTCTGTATAAAACCCTCTGTTAAAGTCTTGGACAGAAAACAAAGGCTTGTCCTATTTAATGCCAGGTCCTGTGGCAACAGACATCTGTGAAGTCGTCTTTAGCACCCTCTTGAAATCTTCTCCCACTACGGGTACACAGGCATCTTTACCAAACAGATTCCTGGGAGGACTGGGGCAAGATAACAAAAACACAACCTATGATACCTTCAGAGGCTCACTGTAGGCTTTTAAAGCCAGCTGCCAAGACTACTGCACAGGAGGAGCCATTGCCAAGATCCTGAAAGCTTTGGAGGACAGCTGAACACAGTCATGTGCTCAGTTGGACTCAGATTTGAATCGTACTGTACTGAAATCTAAAGCTACTTTTTCTCTACCACCAATATATTATGGCTTTCTTGCAGTTCTAAAGCACCTCTTAGAGAAAGGTATCGTGGACAGAAGCAGGCTTGCACCTGAAAATAGGAAAATTAGCGATGATTTCTGAGTTGAGCTAATTGCATTTCAAAGTTTCTAACGGAATGGTTTCCCTTGCCTCTGAGGCAGTAGCACAGTGCTAGCTGCACAAAGCCACCCGCAAACAGCAACGTCAAAGGAACCAAACTGTGCTCTTAATCAATCTTTGGAAAAAACCTGACAACTCTAGTGACAAAACTGGCAGAACAATCAACCCTTCCCCCCACAGCTGGCACACGTGGCCATAGCCAGCATGGGAACGCTTGTCTGCAGAAATGAGCAGGTCTTGGGAAGGAACGGTGTGGCCCTGCCAAAATGGGCTGTTGACACAAGCTACAGGCAAGAGCTGAAATGCTCTGTTGAGTTTGTTTTGTAAAGTAAGTGGTGAGCAGGTGGAGACACCCCACAGCTCAGGCTGTTTAACAGCTTTGTCACTAATACGGATGTGAGAGATGGGTGCTGGCTGCTGGTTGCTTTTCTGGGCACTAAGTACCACACAGACCCTTCCTGTCTTTTGATATATACACACAGATATATTCTCTTAGTCTATGGACCATCCCTATAAAAGTCCACTAAGTTCATTTAGTTGATGACTTTGGGCTCCATCTGTCATAACAGTCTTTCAGGGCAGGGAAGATGGTGTGTGGTGTTGGATTGTTGCAAGCTGAAGCCAGTTCTGAGTACATCACCACTGTCCAGTTTCATCAAAGTTCATTCTTCATTAATCTGTGTGATTTTTACTGAATACCCTTGATATGGCACATAGCTATCATAGAAGTGTCATAACAATACATGTAATAGTGTTAAATAGCAATTCATTGTCTATTTTCATCCAAAATGAAACTGATGATGGCAGAAATCTTTTCACACATCCTGCAGCTCACTCAGAGATTGGGAACAAGTTGTTACCTCTTGTTCTACCTCTTCCTCCTGTTCTTTTGATGGTTCAGGTTTGTTGTCCTCCACTAAATGAGCTGTCTTCAGTGTCCTTTTCTTCTTGTGTATGAGGGCATCTGATACCAACATGGGCTGGTCCTCTGGCTCACCTGCATCACCCATTGCCAGGGTCTGAGTAGTTGTAGTACATCTCATCAGGGTAGCAGTAGCTACAGTGCCTGTCATGGGAGTTGAAGTAGCTGCAAATAGTTGCTCTACCCTAAAAAAATCTGAACTACATGCAGCAACATGATGGTTCCTAGCAATAGGACCATGCTAATTTCAACATCCAAACGTTATTTCCTGAAAAGAAAGAGATGTTTCCTCCATAGATTGTGTCTCTGAGAAAATGTAAAATGTGTAATCATAATAGTCCCCAATAGATGGCTCCCAAAATACAGAGGTGACGGTAATGCTCAGTTACACATACCAGGTAAGGGTCAGATCAGCAACTCTATCGTATCATAAACGAGTATTGAAAAATAATCAAACCAATAAGCTTAGCCCAGGACCCATCAATTATGAGCACCATGAGAGGGAACATGTACTGCAAGTACAGTACTACATAATGCAACTCTAAGAACACATGCAACAACTGTGAGAGCAAATAAATCAAGATTGTGATAAGCAAGTATTAAACTAATATAATAGCCTTATTGATTGGTTTAGGTTGGAAGTGACCTTAAAGCTCCTCCGGTTCCAACCCCCTGCCATGGGCAGGGACCCCTTCCACTGGAGCAGCTTGCTCCAAGCCCCTGTGTCCAACCTGGCCTTGAACACTGCCAGGGATGGGGCAGCCACAGCTTCTCTGGGCACCCTATGCCAGTGCCTCAGCACCCTCACAGGGGGGGTGTGAGGAGAGCTCAGCTCAGTGTCCCCTCTGGCAGTTTAGAGCCTACAGGCACAGAGGGGGTGGAGGGCATGGGGGGTTGTTCTGGGTTAAAGTGCACACTGAAGCCCAGTCATGGGGAGTGTCTCACTGACCAGCACCCCAAGTCCTCCTCAGGGCTGCTCCATCCAGTCTCCCCCTGCCTGTGTTTCTGCTGGGGATTGCCCCAACCCAGGGGCAGGACCTTGTTGGACCCTTGACCTTGTTGAACTTCATGAGGTTTGCGTGGTCCCACCTCTCCAGCCTGTTCAGAGCCCTCTGGATCCCACCCCCTGCTTCCAGCATGTGGACCACATCACACAGATTGGTGCCATCAGCAAATGTGCTGGAGTTGTCCCCAATACTACTGTCCATGTCACCAACAAAAATGCCACTCATCACTGGTCTCCACTTATAACAAATCTGCCATTTTCTCAGGCCTTCAGGCCCTATGCTGGGTGCCAAAAAGGACTGCCATAGTTTAAACCCAGCCAGCAATTAAGTGCCACATAACTGCTCACCCACTTCCCCATCCTGACCTCCAGTGGGACAGGGAGGAGAACAGAATAAAGGTAAGGCCCATGGGTTGAGATAAGAGCAGTTTAATAATTGAAATAATGTAAAATATAATAGAAGTCGTAGCAATACTACTAGAAATAACAATAACAAGAATAATGGTAATTGTAATGAAAAGGAGGGTGTGAGAGAGAAAAACAAGTGATGCGCAGTACAATTGCTCACTGCCCACTGACAAATGCCCATCACATCCCTGAGCAGCTTTCAGCCACCTGCCCCAGTTTCTATACTGAACATGATGTGCTGTGGGATGGAATACCCCATCAGCTAGTTTGGGTTAAGTATCCTCTCTCTGCTCCCTCTTGGCTTCGCGTGCCCCTCCTCACTGACAGAGCATGACACTGAAAAGTCTTTGATCAGTGTAACTGCTACTGAGCAACAGCTAAACCATCAGTGTGTTACCAGTGTTATTCTCAGACTAAAGCCAGAACACAGCACTGCACCAGCTACTAGAAAGAAAGTTAACCCTGTCCTAGCTGAAAGCAAGGTGGGCACACAGATGTGATGGTGGTAAGCAGAAACAATGGACTCAGCTGAGGAAGTGCACACCTTGAAAGAGATGGGCTTAGCGCTGAATTACAACACAGCTTCTCTAATGGGACCAGCAACTTACAACTCAATCACTGCTTTGGTAGAGAAGAAAATAGGAGTGAGTCAATGCTGAAATCTCCTGTGTAAGCCAAGTGGTATGTTGGAAAGAAGCAGGGAATGAACAGGCTGTATTCAGTATCCTGAAGACCAATGAATTAGTTAGGGCCAGACTTGACAACTTCCTGGCCGCTTTCCATCTTAGCCCAGGGATGTAAGGGATGGCCATCTGCCAGGGTTTAAAACACCAGTCACTGTCCTGTGTCACCCATCAACCAAATAAGTCTGATGTAGCCCATATGGGATTTCTCAAGGCATCATCCTATTTCTTCCTCAGCTCCAGGCTTCAACTTCTTGCCAGGGCATGTTGTGACCTTGAGTCAGCCAAACCCTTGGCGTGGACCCAGCACCCCACAGAGACAAACCCAGGTGTAAATTAGAACATAGCACTTTCAACTAAATGCAACTCAAAGTAGCAAAGTTGGCACAGAAAACCAAGAAGTTTATAAAAGTTTTTGCCAGCATTGTGTCCTTGCAAGAGTCCCTTCTTCCAGACTTCTGTTTAGTCAGCTCTGTGGCTTTATGTTCAATCCTGTGTGAGACCATTAGTCCTTCTCCACCATCCCAATGCCTGCTTCCTGCTCCTCCTTGCAGTTTCTTCTGGAGATGCAGTTTCCCATCTCCTTGTTGTGGCTATCACCCCTGGGCTTTATCACTCCTGAGTCCATAACTGGACTCGGCTGCTCTTCAGGGAAGGAGCCAAACAGTCACTGCTTTCTAAAAGGAACGTGATGTGCAAAATTCAAACAAGCAATTCGCTGAGAGTTGTTTGGGAGAAGCCTTGCAAGTAAACTGTAAGACCGGTCTCCAGAGCAAATATCAGAGCAAGATGTATCACTTTACATGTGCAGGTCAATTCAACCATGCAGCAGCAAAGAAGATAGGGATTCTTTCTTCATCAGGGACTGCAGCAATAGGACAAGAGGTGATGGGTTCAAACTTACACAGGGGGAGTTCAGGTTACATATAAAGAAGAAGTTCTTTACTGTGAGGGTGGTGAGGTGCTAGCATAGGTTGCCCAGAGAAGTGGTAAATGCTCCATCCCTGACAGTGTTCAAGGACAGGCTGGGCAACATGGTCTAGTGGAAGGTGTCCCTGCCCATGGCAGGGGGTTGGAACTGGATGATCTTAAGGTCCTTTCCAACCCAAACCATTCTATCATTCTATAATTCTGTAAGTCACAGCCCATGAGTGCTTCTGCCGCTGTGGAGTCAGTAGCTGATGTGCTGAAAGAAGCTGAGCATCAGCTTCTTTCATCAGTTGCAGCCCCACTGGTCTTCAGGTGGGAGATCCCTCTTATTCCAGCCAGCAGCCCAACATCTCCAGCTTATGGCTCGAAGGGCTCTGGCTCACTCCTAGCATTGCTAGGCTTTCTCCAAGCTAACTCAAGACAGCTTTCCTTGCTCAGCCTCCTCCTTCAGTGGGTTATTTTCCATTGCATTTCTGAAGAAATGCCATTTGTACACGGGCTGGTTATGCCAAGCCCAATGTGCCATTCAACCACACCCAGCTCTTAGTTATTTGGCTGAAAAAGGATGCTCCAGATCATTCCTGCTGCTCACAGTGTAAGGGTGAGTATGCAAATTCTACATACCTTTCATAAAAGTAATGCATAATCTCCTCTACCTCCTAATACAAGCATCTCACAAAAAGTCAGCATCAGATGGAACAAATGCATAATGAAACAAATATGTGAGAGTTCAGCAGCTTCTCACCTCCAGAGAAGAATGTGGAACACTAGGAATATCAGAACATCTCATCATGGTGGTTTCCAGCAAATGGAGATACTCCAAGACTGTATAAAATGACACTGTTGAATGACACTTGGATGGAGAAAATTTAATTGATGGTCCCTACAGGCTAGTAAAGAACCAGCCAAGACTAAAACAGCAGATGTTTTTTGTAGCCCTCAGCCATGCTGAGTCTACAGGAGATACTGAGGTCTAGGGACTCTCCACCTCTTGCAGGGGAGACTGGAAACCTGCCCAATGCCTGTAGGTGACAAGACCAGGAGGAACATAAAGGGCAAGCCAAGGGAGAAGTCTGAGGCAAGGGGTCATTGCAAGGAGAGATGTTTATTGTGTGGGTGAGAGCAAGAAAGAGGGCTGCTTGTGACTCTGTACAAGACTACAAAAGGGCAAAAGAGAGATAAAAGAGGAGGAGGCCTTTCAGGACCAGAGGAAGGTGGCAAGAAGGACAGTTGGGGTGGACTGGAAAGGGAAAGCACTTTTCCAAGGGTGAGATCTGAAGCGGTGGGATGTTCCTAGTGTTCCCACATTCTTATCTAGACACCTCTGGAGGTGAGAAGCTGCTGAACTCTAACTTGTTGGCTTTGTTCCATCTAATGCCAACTTTTTTGTAAGGTGTTTGCATTAGAAGGTGGCAGAAACAATACATAACTATCCTGAAAATTAAGTAGGACAGGCCATTTGGGTCCCTAGGATACTGTCCCAGGCTTACAAATGGGAACAGTATACATGAGAGGGTCAGAACAGGGACCGTGTCTCCTCCGTGGCTGAAGATTTCAGGGTGGGCAGTGATTTTGTGATCTTCCTGAGTTGCTCCCTCCCATTGGCAGAGGTGCTCCTCAAGTCATCAGCAGTTTGGCCAGCAAGAGTAAGAGCTTGTTTGCCCCCAGATCCTGCTGTTCTTATCTGTAAGAGGTTTCTCAGAGTCCTTCTCATGCTTTGGACACCAAAGTTTTGTGCAGCAAGTTGGACATAAGGTGGCAGCAGGGTTTGTCCATGTTTGTTTAATTTAGAGCCATCTCATGCTTTCTGCAAAAGTGTCATGAGATGCCCTTTGCTCTTGACATCCATCTGACAGAACACAGACAAGCACTGCCACAATCCACCCCAATGGTTACCATATGTGACACTTGGTTTGGTTAATCTTTTCCCTCTTTGTGAAGAGAGGACAAGAATGTCACACCTCTGTGTACTCAGGATGAGATTAAACACGGACCTAAACCTTCCTAGAGTTCACTGCTAGGCTCTTCATGTTTCTGGGAAGAACACTTGTTGTGGTTTGAGCCCAGGCCACAAATCAGAACCATGCAGTCTACTACCTTCCCTCCCCCCTCCAACCTTTCCTTCCCCCACTTCCCCCCCTCC
>NDXB01000412.1:651-15522 GCA_002631895.1 Agapornis roseicollis | reverse complement strand
AGGTGTAGGACCTTGCACTTGGCATGGTTAAACTTCATGAGGTTGGCATCAGCCCACCTCAAAGTGTGTCAAGGTCCCTCTGGATGGCATTCCTTCTCTGTATCCACCNGCACTTGGCATGGTTAAACTTCATGAGGTTGGCATCAGCCCACCTCAAAGTGTGTCAAGGTCCCTCTGGATGGCATTCCTTCTCTCCAGTGTATCCACCGAAACACACAGCTTGGTGTCATTGGCAAACTTGCTGAGGGCGCACTCAATCCCACTGTCCATGTCAGCGACAAAGATGTTAAACAAGACCGGCCCCATCACTGATCCCTGAGGGACATCACTTGTCACTGGCTTCCAGCCGGACACTGAGCCATTGACCACAACTCTTTGCGTGTGGCCATCCAGCCAGTTCTTTATCCACCGAGTGCCCCACCTATCAAATTGATGTCTCTCCAATGTAGAGACAAGGATGTCATGGGGAACAGTGTTGAATGGTTTGCACAAGTCCATCAACTGCTCTACCCCTGTCCATCAGTTCCATAGCCCCATCGTAGAAGGCCACCAAATTGTTCAGACAGGATTTCCCCTGAGTGAAACCATGCTGGCTGCCACCAAGCACCTCATTGTTTTCCATGTGCCTTAGCATGCCTTCCAGGAGAATCTGCTGCAAGATTTTTCCAGGCGCAGAGGTGAGACTGACTGGTCTGTAGTTCCCTGGGTCATCCATTTTCCCCTTCTTGAAAATGGGGGTTCTATTTACCTTTTTCCTGTCTTCGGGAACTTCTCCTGACAGCCATGATTTTTCAAATATGATGGACAGTGGCTTAGCAACTTCACTCACCAGCTCCTTCAGGACCCACGGGTGGATTTCATCAGGCCCCATGGACATGTGCACATTCAGGTTCTTAAGATGGTCTCAAACCAGATCATCTCCTACAATGGGCCCAAGGTCTTCATTCTCACAGTCCCTGCATCTGACTTCCAAGACTTGGGTGGTGCGGTCAGAGCCTTTCCCATTGAAGACCGAGGCAAAAAAGTCACTCAGAACCCCAGCCTTCTCCAAATCCTGCGTAGCCAGTTCACCTGATAGCTTCTGGAGGGGCCTAAGTTGTTCCTGGTCTGTCTTTTATTCGCAATGTACCTATAGAATCCTTTTGTGTTATCCTTAACATCCGCAGCTAAGTTGAATTCTAACTGGGCCTTAGCTTTCCTCGCCTGGTCCCTAGCTTCCCGGACAACATCCCTGTATTCATCCCAGATCACCTGTCCTTGCTTCCAGCTGTTGTAAGCCTCTTTTTTCCTTTGAAGTTTCCTCAGCAGCTCCTTATCCATCCAAAGAGGTCTCCTGGCCCTCCTGCTGCACTTCCTTCTAGTTGGGATGCAACACTCCTGAGCTTGGAACAGGTGATCCTTGAATATCATCCAGCAGGCTTGGGCCCCCCTGCCCTCTAGGGCTATATCCCATGGAACCTTACTGAGCAGGTTCCTGAAGAGGCCAAAGTCTGCTCTCTTGAAGTGCAGGGCAGTGAGTTTGCTGCATGCTCTTCTCACCATCCTGAGGATCTTGAATTCTACCATTTCTTGATCACTACATCCAAGGCTGCCCTGGAGCAACATATTTCCAACAAGCCCTTCTCTGTTGGTGAGCACAAGATCAAGCAGGGCACCTCTCCTTGTCAGCTCCTCTATTACTTGTAGAACGAAGTTGTCTTCCACACAATTGAGGAACCTCCTGGATCGCTTTGTGTTCTATATCTAATATTTGTTACTTAAGCTTTCAGCCATGGATGTCTTTGTACCCTCAGCTGCTGTAAGAAGGCTCCTCCCTTTGTAAGTACTTGTAGATTCTGCTCAAATAACTACTCATCTTTCTCTTAGATTAATTTAGAGAGGTTTCTAAGCCTGTTTCTCCATGTGTAATCATTCTTTTAGCTTTTCCAAACCTTTTCCTCTTACCCAGATTGCTATTTTGAAGCATAAGTGTAAAAATTGGACACAATATTGTGTGAACGGTTGTACTGGTGCCATCTCTGATATTTTTCTGCAAATTTATTTGAGGATACTGTTCATTCCTACTGCCTGGTTTCATATGTTCTTTTCTTATTGTTGTTCTTATGGTGTTGCTTTATCTGGAGAAGTTTGGGGGCCCAGTTTTGGCTATATTAAAATAAAAATTACTCAGATGACTCATCTTTAATTTTTATTTGTCTTCATTCCTATTTTTAGTCTACCAGAAGTAATTTAATTTTCGAATTTTACCAGTAGTGCTCTCATACTGTCTTCCAGGTCATTGATTAATGCTAACGCTGCCTAGATTTTGTTGAAATCCAGTCAAAAACACCTTCCTTGGCTTTCTAACATTTCTGTATCTGTTTTGAGATGTTAGCTATACATTCAATTCAAATATTTGTTTATTTATCACACTTCTGATACTTATCACACACCTGTTATTTTTTTACTTTGGCTAATATTATATTATCCTTTTTAGTCACAGTTTTATTTTAAAAAGCCTAAGTGATATGTTAAGTATTTAAAATATTTGAATACAGTGTTTCCTGATTTTCTAAAATACACTGCCCTGTGCATACTGGTGCATTTGAATTTACACTCAAAAACTAAACAGTTTCTGAAATAGATTTTATGATAGTAATATTGTGCATTTGCTTAAATTCCCAGCTGTACAGTAAATATGTAATTTATTTTTTAGCTGATTAACTCCAAAATTGATTTTTATTTATTTTTAAGTGCATTTAGTAGTGAATGTAATGTGCTTAGTTTATATGTGGGAATCATTTTAAAATGACCTTTTACATGAAGAGACAAGAACATCTGCTGTATTGTAATTATTCGCTTAGCATGATGCAAACAAAAGCATTTGCAATGTGATGATGAAGTTATTTGCACAAGGACTATTAGTTGCAACCATTCTGTAAAACAAAACAAAAACACTTCTGGTTTGAGAAAACTTATTGCTTGCTAAATAAGCCTCAAATATATCTTAAAAAATTGTAAGTTGTAGAATCAATGATAACAGCAGGAGTTAGACTGCAGCTTCAAGCCTACACTACTACTTTTATCATAGAATCATAGAATACGTAGGGTTGGAAAGCACCTTAAGATCATCNGTGAGAATGAAGACCTTGGGCCCACTGTAGGAGAGGATCTGGTTCGAGACCATCTTAAGAACCTGAATGTGCACAAGTCCATGGGACCTGATGAAATCCATCTGTGGGTCCTGAAGGAGCTGGTGAGTGAAGTTGCTAAGCCACTGTCCATCATATTTGAAAAATCATGGCTGTCAGGAGAAGTTCCCAAAGACAGGAAAAAGGTAAATAGAACCCCCATTTTCAAGAAGGGGAAAATGGATGACCCAGGGAACTACAGACCAGTCAGTCTCACCTCTGTGCCTGGCAAAATCTTGCAGCAGATTCTCCTGGAAGGCATGCTAAGGCATATGAAAAACAACAAGGTGCTTGGTGGCAGCCAGCATGGCTTCACTCAGGGGAAATCCTGTCTGACCAATTTGGTGGCCTTTTACGATGGGGCTATGGAACTGATGGACAGGGGTAGAGCAGTTGATGTCATCTACCTGGACTTGTGCAAAGCGATCAACACTGTCCCACACAACATTCTTGTCTCTACATTGGAGAGGCATCAATTTGATAGGTGGGGCACTCGGTGGATAAAGAATTGGTTGGATGGCCGCACGCAAAGAGTTGTGGTCAATGGCTCAGTGTCCGGCTGGGGGCCAGTGATGAGTGGTGCCCCTGAGTGATCGGTGGATACGCTGGAGGGAAGGAATGCCATCCAGAGGGACCTTGACATGCTTGTGAGGTGGGCTGGTGCCAACCTCATGAAGTTTAACCATGCCAAGTGCAAGGTCCTACAGCTGGGTTGGAGCAATCCCAGGCACAGCTACAGGTTGGGCAAAGAGGAGATTCAGAGCAGCCCTGTGGAGAAGGACTTGGGGGTGGTGGTCAATGAGAAAATGAACATGAGTCAGCTTCAGTGTGCGCTTGCAGCCCAGAAAGCCAATTGTATCCTGAGCTGCATCAAAAGGAGTGTGACCAGCAGGTCAAAGGAGGTGATCCTGCCCTTCTACTCTGCTCTCATGAGACCTCACTTGGAGTGCTGTGTGCAGTTCTGGTGTCCTCAACATAAAAAGGACATGGAGCTGTTGGAACAAGTCCAGAGGCTGGGTATGAGGATGACTGGGGGACTGGAGCATCTCCCATACAAAGACAGGCTGAGAAAGTTGGGGCTGTTCAGTCTGGAGAAGAGAAGGGTGCATGGAGACCTCCTAGCAGCCTTGGAGTATCTGAAGGGGGCCTCTAGGGATGCTGGGGAGGGACTCTTCATTAGGGACTGTAGTGACAGGACAAGGGGTAACGGGTTCAAACTTAAACAGGAGAGGTTTAGATTGGATATAAGGAAGAAATTCTTTCCTGTTAGGGTAGTGAAATGCTGGAATGGGTTGGCCAGGGAGGTTGTGAGTGCTCTATCTCCGTCAGTGTTCAAGGCCAGATTGGATGAAGCCTTGGGTGGCATGGTTTATTCTGGGGTGTTCCTTCCTATGGCATGGGGGTTGGAACTAGATGATCTTAATGTCCTTTCCAACCCTAAGTATTCTATGTTTCTATGATTCTACATAATAGCTATTACATTGCACATGATCAGTTGTACCATAATCACAGATAGTAGATCCTAGGTGTACTATATGGATGGTTTGAAGAATGAGTTTTACAAGGTTTTTTTTGTGTTACAGATAAAAGAAAATCCAAGAATCAAAAAGTATCAGAAAGTGGAAGAGGAAAGCGATATTCTTACAAGTTACCTCAGGAGTACAATATAGAAACCATTGTGGTGGCAGATCCAGCTATGGTTTCATATCATGGAACAGATGCTGCCAGAAGATTTATTCTAACCATCTTAAACATGGTAGGAAATTTAAAATCAATTTTCGTTCTTTGCCAACCATGCTTGCATGATTTCATTGCTTCTTGTAGTTATCCTGACTCAGCACCTGTAACAGACATTATTACATGAAAATTAGGAAGCTGCAAAGCCTTACTCCATTATGTTTTCTTGCATAGAACCATGGTGCTGCAGACTTATATCTTCGGGTGTCTGGTCTTATAAGTTTAGAGTAGCCAGAAAGTGACAGCTGAACAATGTGATTTTTTGTTAGAAGCTCATTGTGTTGTTGGGAAGGCTGGGTTATTGGGTAGTTTCTGATGATCTGTGCTTTTTATGAAGATACGTTATTGAGAAATTGTTGAGATTGCTATCGAGAAAGATTGTGTAATCATTAGTGGTTGAAAATAACAAGGTGTAATGCACTCACACAATTGCATCCCCTTCAATTTGTGTCTGGAGCTGCAGTGTGCTTATTTGGTGCATAAAGCAGTGAAAATTAGCATCTGCAGTGTGCAAGGAAAGATTCTTCTAAGGACAGAGCATAAACTGTGCAATAAATACAAACTTTTAACTATTCTGAATGGTAGTTATTGCTGTGTCCTGGCGTAGACCACTCGGGACACAATCCTGGATTTAACTGAATAGAAATTTTCAGGTAAATAGTGTTATATACATGTGTAAATGTTTTGAGATACAGGCTACAGTTCATAATGTGGTCATGGCCATTGAGGGGAAAAGGTTTATTTTATGCTCCCAGAATAAATGCTGGCTAAACTCTCTTTTCCCTTCAAAAGACTAGCACAATACATTAGCTTAATATTCTGCTCAAATTATGGAGAATTAAAGCAGTCACAGTAAAATATCGGGTTCTGTTGTTTTTAGTCTACAGTGTGTTGTGTGCAATACAAGCACAATATATTTTTATTTACTGTTTTTTATCTTAGGTTTTTAACCTTTTCCAACACAAGAGTCTTGGACTACAAGTAAATCTTCGGGTGACTAAGCTTGTCCTCCTTCATGAGACGCCAGTAAGTATATATTACCTTTCTTTTAGCCTGTAGAGGGTAATGCTACTTTGTTGCTTCACAGAGGCTTGCAATAGTGAGTGACTGATGGTTGACAACTTTTCTCAGCTTTTGAGCGTTATTGTCCTGGTTTCAGAGGGAAGAGAGGATTTTCTCCCTAGTAGCTGGTACAGTGCTGGATTTTGCCTTTAGTATGAGAACAATTCTGATAACATACTAATGTTTTAGTTGTTGCACCGTAGCACTTACTCTGATCAAGGGCTTTTCAGTCTCTTATGCTGTGCCAGTGAAAAGGGACACAAGAAGATGGGAGAGAGCAGAGACAGAACACCTGACCCAAACTAGCCAAAAGGGTATTCCATACCACAGCGCATCATGCCCAGTATATAAACTGGGAGGAGTTGCCCGAAAGGTCCAGATTGTTGCACAGAGATGGAATTGGTATTGGTCAGCGGGTGGTGAGCAATTGTATTGTGCAGCAATATGTCTGGGGTTTTGTTTGTTTGTTTTGTTTTAATTTTTGTTTGTTTGTTTTAACTCTTTGTTTTTAACGGTGTTTAACTCTGTTGGTAAACAGTGTTTTTGTTATTTCCATTATTGTTAGTAGTAGTATTACTTATTTTAATTATTAAACTGTTCTTATCTTAACCCATAGGGTTTACCCTTTTTTTTCCTGATTATTCTCCCAATTCCACTAGGGCTGGGGGGAGTGAGCAAGCAGCTGCATGGTACTCAGTTGCCAGTGGGGATTAAACCATGACAACTATTAGTTATTTACACTGCTGGACAGCCCCAATAAAGATTAATCTTCTCCTAAATAATGTGCTGCATGTATTGAGATTTTTCTGTACTTGCAGTTGGAAGTCAGTCAAGCAAATTTTCCATGTGGAAATCAGCTAGTTCTTAATAAAATCTGGTTATGCTCTGCTTTTTAGTGTATTTCTCTGAAACCTAATGGACAGTAGGAGAAGAACTGGTCAACCAACCCTTAGACAAACAATATCGCACCTTTCAGGCATCTTATCAAATCCTGTTCTTCATTCTGAAGAAAGACAAGTCAGCTGATACCTGATTGAGACTTTCTGTTAACCTATAGTTTGTACATCATATTTCAGGACAATGTCAACTTGATGTCTTTTTTCTTTTCTACAAAATATTATATTCCTTTAGTACTTTAGTTAGTTAATAAGAAAAAAAGATTCTCTCATTCAATTTTCTGATTTTAAACTATTTTATTTTTCTAGTGAATAAGAAAGTATTTCTTTATTCAGTGTCATCTCAGCATGGAGAAGTCTCATTTCCTATTCAGATCCTGAATCTTCACGTCATTAATATTTCTTCACTATGGGTAGTAAAAATCAGCAAATATTGAGACAAGAGTTCAGTGAACAGATCCACTGTATGCCACTCAGTGCAATGTCTTCACTTGTATCTTTAATGTGAGAAAAATGTGATCTCTTCTGCTGAAATTCAAATCATTCTGCTGAAGATGTCATGCCACAAAAAGGGGAATATTTTTGATAGTCAAAAAGAGTTCTTATTTGCAGAATCATAATGTTAATAAAGTTAATTGTTTTTTATTTCCAGGCAGATGTGTATATTGGACATCATGGGGAAAAAATGCTGGAAAGCTTTTGCAAATGGCAACATGAAGAATTTGGAAAGAAGAATGACGTGCACTTAGAAATGTCAACAAGCTGGGGAGAAGACATGTCTTCAGTTGATGCAGCCATACTGATCACAAGGTAAAATACTGAAAGATGAGCACTGAAAAATTAAGCAGTGGCTTAACACATACATAGATAAATGAAACTAGTAGATTACTAATAGAGTTAAGATGAGAAAGAATACAACTGAACTCTTCTTTGCAGAACTCCAAGATTATGGTAAATTGGTTGTAAAGACGGTTCAGAAAGCAATAGTTCCAAGCTGGTAAGTATCTGAAATGACAGATAGGTCACTCTTGTTTCTTCTTTGGCTATATAGCTAAGGCCATAGGTTAGATGCCTCTTTCCATGTGCCTTCATTTACCAGAGGCAGCACACATAGACCTGTAGAAACTTTCATTCAGAACACAAATGCATATTCAGATCATTCAGAGCTGGACTGATATGACATTACACGTATTATTGAGTTTTGCTTCCCTCTAATGGATCTAGAATTGATATGTTTCATTGTGTACTAATAGTACATCATGTACACAGTATGTACTCTGCAGCCATAGGGATGTGATCCCAGATCTGCTATTTCTTATAACTCTGAATTATCAGGCATTTAACAGATTTAGAAGAAAAATATATCTCCAGCTCACTCCTTTCCTCCCTAGCAGATGCTGTCATGGTTTAGGCTGTAAGTGGTGCACAGGGGGATGCATCTTGATGTTTAGGCGGCATACCTCCCATTATCCAAAGAAAAGGACAGAATGATAGGCCTAGGGTTGGGCTTAGTGATATTTTTTCAGGCTGAACTTGGACTGGAAGACTTTCAGAGTCTCCTTCCAAAAAAAATTCCTGTGATTGGATATATTGGAATACAATTGTTCTGTCCCATGGTTCCCTAAATTTCCATTTTGGAGAGCCTGTCATATACTGGAAAGAAACAACAAAGTCCATATTGTCTGGTGACAGTTTTGTTGCTACTTTCACTGTTTAATCCTATGTCTTTCGTTAGAAAAATGCACACCCGTCTCTCCTTACTCTGTGTCATCCTATTCTGTTTGTTGTCTTTGTGTTATGGATTGCTGGGGCTTTGAGGGGGCTGATTAGTTTTTGTGAAACATCTATATGTTAGCTAAGCAGTAGTCCTTCACACAGGCTTCTCTGAACTACCGTGGAAGACATAAGAAGTAATGTTCTCTGTAACAGATTTCTATTGGGTCATCAGAAAGCATACTTGGGATGACAGGCTGGAAAGAAATTTTTCAGGTTAAAGCTTCTAACTGATTTTAATAGCAGTGAGTGTGTTGGTGGGTCAAGAGTCTAGATGGAGAAGGAAAGATGTGAGCGAGCAAGGGCGAAGCCATAGAGGGTGAATGAGTACAATACATGGTGTTGAGTTGATGAGCATAGCTAATAGACCTTCTTACATCTAATTGTACTTTGTGACTGTTCAAGGGTAATTGAGCAATTACATACTGCTTGGTTGCTAGAAATGTGGGACTGTTGAGTGACCTCTCTCCTATATCTGGCTGTCCTATTTGAGACACTGGAGACAGTCAGCAACAGCAGCAGCTTGAGGGAGTATTGGGTGCTTCAAGCCTGCATCTGCCAGAAGAGTAAGTTTAGGGCTGCATTCTTTAGATGGAAGGTGTATCTTAAAAACAGTAAGACAACATGAACTAAATTATGTAATACATTTTTTCTCTCATTTTTTCATCTTCACCTTAACCAGTCTTTTTGGGAAGGTGCAGAAAAATTCTGAAGTGATGCAAATGAGGTGTTAGTTAAGCATTTGGGAGACAGTGGTTTGGAGATGTCTTCAGCAGCCAGTCCATTTGAACACAGGCATTTTTGAATTTCACAAAGCATTTCTAAATGGTAAAAAAGCTTTAGAAAGCGTATGTTAAGACACGCTTTTCTGGTGCGCTTTGTAATAATGATGTTCTGATTTCACAGAATCATAGAATGGTTAGGATTGGAAGGAACCTTAAAGATCATTTGGTTCCAACCCACCTGCCATGGTCAGGGATACCATGACTAGATCAGGTTGTCCAAAGTCATGTCCAACATGGCTTTCAGCACTGCCAGGGGTGGGGCAGCCACAGCTTCTCTGGGAAACCTGTTCCAGTGCTTCACCACTCTCACAGTAAATAATTTCCTCCTAATATCTGAGCTAAATCTGCCTCTTTCAATTTAAAGACATTCACTTATTCTTTCACTATATGTGTTTGTACAAAGTCCCTCTCCAGCTTTCTTACAGGCCCTCTTTAAGTACTGTAAGTCTGCTATAATGTTTCCAAATTTCTTGTAGGACCCTTTTAGTTATTGGAAGATTGTTACAAGGTCTCTTCTAAGCCTTCTCTTCTGCAGGCTGAACAAGGCCAACTCTCTCAGCCTGTCTTCATAGGAGAGGTGCTCCAGCCCTCTGATCATCTTCATGGCCTTCTTATGGACTTGCTCCAGAGTCGCCTGCAATTTTTTACCTGTCAGTTTCAATACATTTTCTGGGGGTAAATCTCTGATCAGTGTTAAGGAAATTGAAGTAGAGAGCAGGGAAGTGATTGGTTGGATGTCAGTAGCAAGGCAGTGCTGGAGCCAGAAATTAGAGGTCTGTTCTTTTGACATTTTTACTTTTTCAATGGTATTACTCTCAGAACTGTACTGCCTCCCATCTCAGAGCTGCTTTAGCTGTTAATAAATCATACCAGTGCAGTTTGCTGACTGTGGGAATGTTTTGCTAATCCAGGCTCCCTCTGCACATTGTCAGGTTTATGGTATAGCTGACCCCATGTGTGGCTCCACTTATGTGTTTTGTTAATTCAGAGCCTCATTGTATTTTGCAAACACAGAACAAGCTTCTTTGTCAGAACTTCCAAACAGCTTTGGACAGCAGACCTGCTTTACTGAGAGAAATAATTTTGTTTAGACAGATGAACACCAACTGCTTGTTATTGCTCAAGTAAAAATGTGAAGTTCTGGTTATCTAACACATTCTGTGGCAAGTTTCCTAAAACCTGCCCATACCTCCATTTTTGTCTTGCACAATAATAGAACAGCAAGAGTGCTTTGAAAAAGCTTTCACATGCCAGTTGTGTGTAGTAACCAGAAGAGTTAGAAATGGAGTAGTGAGTGTTCCACAGCGATAATTTGTAATGCTTAACTACAGAGCAAAATATGTTTGTAATAGAGACTGTTACTTAACAGTCAAAGAGTTGTCATAACTTGTTCATGATAAAGGTACTTTTCAAGACTTACTCTTGCATTTGTTACATAAAGCAGAAGGCAAAATCAGCTTTTTCCCAAGACTTTATTTGCTGTCCAGATAGGCTCTAATGGTACATATGAATCTGCTAGCAATTTGTTTGTTTCACTTTGCTGAGTTTCTATTTCAGCCTGTGAGGTTTTGTTTGCATTCCTTCTAACTTGGCTTGTTCTGATGAAGTAATGTCCGGTTTAAAATATGGTGCCATAAAGAAGAAGGAAGACAGAAAGAAAAAGTTTGAATGGTGAAAAGATCCCTAGGAAGGTTAGGGATGGGTTAAAAAAAAGGTAAGACAATTTGGCAGAAAATAAATCTCTTGTGTTTCATCTGGTCCTCAGATATTAGAGGGGCTGAGTGCAGCTGGGTTAAGATTCTAGTGATGCCCAGTTTACCACTAACAGTCCAGTAGTGTTCAATATGTTGAACAATCATGATTCAAAATGAAGTAATAATGCACTTCACCTTCAGTCTAATAGTGCTCATGAACTCGCATGGCCACACTGAAGGATTTGGTCACATTTAATGGGAAAACTATTGTGATTAGCTACTTAAACAGTGCAGTTTATTGAAGCAACAGATACAAGTTCTTACGGATTGCTGGTGATAAATACAGTGTCTACAAAAGCACATGCAAATAATAGGTTATTGTCATGGTTTAAACCCAGCCACACAGCTCGTTCACTCACTCAACCCCCCTTTCTTGCTCTCCCCTGCTTCTAGAGGGATGGGGAGGAGAATCAAAAGAATGCAACTCCCACAGGCTGAGATAGGAACAGTTTGGTAACTAAGGTATAACACAAATCACTGCTGCTACCACCAATACTAATAATGATAAAGGAAATAACAAGGGAAAAGAATACAGCATCTCACCAACCACCGACAGATAACTCACGACACCCCAGCCCCAACTGAGTACTGACCGAATACCTCCTCCAGCTCCCCCCAGAAAACTAGCCCTTCCAGATAACTCTCAGTTACATCCTGGGCATGACGTGCTATGGAATGGAATACCTCTTTGGTCAGTTTGGGTCAGGTGTCCTGTCCCTGCTTCCTCCCGGCCACCCCTCCTCCCTGGCAGAGCATGAGACTCACAAAGTCCTTGGTCAGAGTAAAACATTCGAGCAGTAACTAAAAACATTCCTGTTATCAGTTTTGTTCCCCAGTTGAGACAAAACACAGTGCTGCACCAGCTACTAAGGAGGAGAAAAATTGACTGCTATTGCTGAACCCAGGACAGTTATACAAGCTTTAAAGTGTAAAAGTGAAAAGTAACTCTCCATATAGATTCTTAATTTTCCCGAGAAAGCACTTGGTACAGTGCAACTCTTACCCAAAGACATCTCTATGAGGGGGAAAGAAAGGTCCAGCCCATCAACTGGTACTAGGAGTCAAGGGTAATCTGATGATTGAATCTTACTCGTCTCGGCCACAATGATGTCTTCCCTAATATTCCCCCTTCTTCTGGCCATTTTGTACCATTTTTCACCTTCAGGATGGAGCTTGACTGAATCTAGTCATGCATACCTTTATTATTATTGGTGTAAAATTCTCTCTCTTAGCTTTCAAAGGTATATACCACAAAGAATTCAAAGACCATGCTCAAAGAAGGGTGGCCTCACTTTGGAGGTGGGTAGCATTGGAGATGGAGGTGATTTTTGGATTAAAATGCATTATAATGAGGCAGAGTTTGTACAGAGGACAACATTTTGTCAAAAGATGACAGACTGTTGGTTCAGAGTAGCAATTATGCAGCTTACTGGTTTTTAGTACCACCTAGTTCTCATCTCTGCTGGTGTTATGACAGAGTGTGGCTGCAGAATCTCCACTCCATTCTCTGTCAATGTTTCCACGGGAACTGCTGTAGAGTGAATTCCTGGCATAGCAGGAGTAGCCTGAAAGTCCATTTTTTCTTTATGTGTGAACAATGTTGCATTTTAAATATAAGTTTAATTTCCAATTACTCCACAGCTACGTACAAGGGTAATGTGAGATATAAACAGAAATGTTTTAAGGACTCTTATTAAAACTATCATAAATAAGCATTATTACTTTAGAGATATATCAGGAAGTACTTTTCTCTGAGGAAAAGGTATACCATGGTTCATCAACATCCTCCTTGTCTTTTAAGTTACAGAGTGTGAGGGCATAGAGACAAGCCTTGTATTTGGTGGCCACTGAGATGATATTACTAGTTGCTGTCTGCATAGGCTGTCAAACCTGAATGAGATTACTGAAAGTAAGGCAGGAAAAGGCCATGGCATCCGTATTTGCTCTATGATGATGCTTAAGTTCTTATGTTGCTCTTACTGTGAACAAGGTAATGAAACCTTTGAAGTGTAACCCCTCCTCCCCCCAAAAAACAAACAACTAATACAACAATGAGGCAGAAACTACCTTCCCTTAAACATTTTGTATTGTGCTGTTTTTCCTGTGTGTAGATCAATGTGTGTCACAGTGGTTTTTAGAAAAATGTGTAAATAAGAAAATAACTTTTAAAAAATCAAGTTCTGTATTCCTCTCAGAATTGCCATTTTCACGTGTGCTGGTGTTAGAAAGCAGACCTGTGATTTTCCTAGCATCAGGTATAAAGTGATATTCCATGTTTACAGTGTACATCAGCTGTTCATTCTTATTGATCTGCAGTATCTGAAATCTCTTTGCTCTGGGTGATATTTAATTGAGATAGTGCTGCAAGGCATTTTCACTGTAAGAAACTGCTTCATTCTATAAAATAGATAAAGGCATAAACAACACTTAGATTTGCCAAGTATTGTTTCTTTTCCAGTCATTCAAGCCCTCCAGAAGTCTCCCCAAAGTTTAGACAAGAATTTCATAAGCTTTGCTATTAGGCATGCCTTCCAATGCACAGAAGTAGTACAGTTCTTTTTCTGGCATTTCCTTTTACTACCTTTCTGATGATGAAGTTTTGAACAAAACCAAACCAAAGACACATCCTCAAGAAAATTAGAGGTAGAAGACTGTGAATGACCCCTGCACAGAAACTAACACTACAGAGCCCCAAAAGGCTGCAGTCTTTGGCAGTCCAAAATTGTTGAAATGTAATGGGATAGAGATTGAGTTATTAACCTGCTACTGCTGTTCTTAAACTTTTAGTGAAATTCAGCTCCGGAGAAACGACTTATTGCAAGTGCATGATGAGAAATTAAATTTTTCTTAATTTTGTTTTCACAGTTATATTTTTCTCATTACTGTGTAGTTTTGCAAAGCTTTATGATGTTTACTGCTGGGGATTTTTTCACATCGGCAGCAGACATTAAGGGAGTTCATGAGAATCTTAAATGCCCTTAATATTAATTATTTCCTGAAAGGATTGTAGATACATCAGGAAGCATGGAAATGTGAAAAGAGCATACTTTAGAATGAACAGTGTCTTTTTAAAAAAAACACACAATCTCCTATATTTATCGCTTTAATCTTAAAAGATGTATATTTATCTTGTGTATCTTAAAAGTCACACTAATTTTAAATCATTGCATGCTGTTTGTTTTAGGGGTTTTTGTTTTTTCTCGAAGTTCAGGGTGTCTGAAGTGGTAGTTCTTGTAATAATACATGTGAAAAAAATCTGCAAGAATTTACCTGTTTCAGTCAGCTTTATGTTTTGAACTTCAGTATTCAGGCTCCGTATGTTCTGTTCATTCGCACAGATAGCATTACAGAATAGATTTTTTTTTTTCTATGAACAAGTTTTTTTTTATTCTAGTTAGCATCCCATGAATAAATTTATGGACAGCAGTGCGGCTGGCAAATTCTGTTTAAAATGTGAATTCGTAGTAGTTAGGAAATAGTTTAATCCTAATGACTGTTAATAAGATAATTCCACCTGTTCTTATCTGAGGTATCGCTGAAGGATACAACTCGGAAAAATTGTAAATCACTATCACCGTGTCTTTTGCTTTCAGTTTTGTTTTATTTGCTGTTATGTGTTTGGTTGGTTTTGTTTTTGTTTTTTTTTTTTTTTTTTTTTGTTTTTTATGGTAATTATTTTGTTTCAAGAGAAATC
>NDXB01000411.1:23427-65997 GCA_002631895.1 Agapornis roseicollis | reverse complement strand
CCATGTTCTTAGTCATATGGTTTGGTGTTAGGTAGCCCTGTGAGGAGCAGGGAGCACAACTCAGTGGTTCTTAAGGTTGAGTGCCTTCCAACTTGAGGTGTTCTATGACTGTAAAAGTGTTAATGTCTGTTTTATTCATTATGCTGCTGTTGGGTACCTGTAACATTCAAGTCACGCTGTAGTAATATTTCTATACATGGTTTTTGATTCCTTTTTGTTGTGAGTGGAATGAATACTGCCTGGTTTTGTTTACAGGAAGGGCTGTTACATTCTTGGGGTATTTGACAGCTGTTTAATCTTTCTGAATGCAGCAAACTTAAACAAAACAACTTGACACAAGAAGAAGTAATCAAAATGAAACAATTTGACTCTAACTCAATGTTTGTGGTTAATTCAAAGTTAACAATATTTGCCCCATAATATAAACACGAAGAAAAGTGTAGTGTGAAGGAGACTGTATAAACATCGGTAGCATTCAGAGGTTTGTGACTATTTTGACATCACTTAGAAATGCCGTGTTGTAACTTGCGGCAGTCTGCTGTCTTATTCTCATGGAGCTGTTATTCTCTGCTTGGCCGTGATTTTGCTCTGTGCTGATTCAGTTCCATCTTGCAAAGGAGGGTTTTGCTTCAGGCACTTGGTTCTTGGCAACCTTTCCAAGCTTGGAACAAGGACCTTCACAGTGGCTCAGAAGCATGTTGCAAGGATGAATTCACAGCCAAAACCACCTGGGGAGATGGAGAAAACTTACTGATTAGCTGTTTGATGTTTTGGCAAGAGTGTTATTATGCTCGTGATAGCTTCACAGAGCTGGTACTCTTTTGGCTGCCCACCTTTTGTAGCAAAGCAGAGGAGTGCTGATGTCGATAAAGATGTAAAGAAATGTGTGTGGTGTTCAGATTCACTCTTAAACATTGCTGAAGTTTAAGGTGTTATATGGTTTATTATGGAGATTTTCTATAAGTTGCAGAGGTGAAGCTGCCCAAGCGTTTGCAGCTGCAGTAAGGATTACATGTTTCTTATGCAAGTGTGAACCTGTATTTCAACACTTGCATTGTAATTGCATGCAAATGTGCAGTTTAGGGTCAGGACCCTACTGTGCCAGTGCAGTGCCAACAGAAAAGCAGATGCTCTTCAGGTTGAGATAGTTCTGTTGAATAAACACATCACTGTTTTTAGACTGATTATTTTTACACTGATACAAACTGATTACATCAGGAGTATCTCTTCTCAGCCTTCTCCTTTAATGCTTTGAAAGTCTGGATTGTCAGTTGGAGTTTATTGTTTTTAAGCATCATTTAGGAAGTAAATAAGCAGGTAGAAAATGGATTTAGTTTTAGCTTTGCTTCAGATCCAAGGTTTTGTTGAAGATTCGTTTGTAAGTTGTCACCTACCAGAAACAACCACTCTACCTGGAAATGGAGTGTTTTAATCCCTCAGCCTGTAACATACTAGTGCCACAGTATGTGAATAGTTTCTTCTGAGCATCTTCAGTAATAATCTTTGCAGTATCTTTTCCCAGTTTCCTATACAGATACAATAAGGTGGTTGCTTCCAGGATGATTTCAAGGCAACTTTTACCTGTTCCGAACTAGCATCCATTGCAGGCTTACTGCTGCAAAGACATCTGTGCATGAGCGAAACTGCATTGAGATTTGTAAGATTAAACAAAAGCCAAAGGATTTTGGCTTGATGCACATGTAGAAAGTTAAAAAGATAGTAATTTATCTTTTTTGCTAGTAGTAATGCAGTTACGCTTCTGTAGGTGAAAGTCCCTGCTTATGGCAGGGGGGTTGGAACTAGATGATCTTAATGTCCTTTCCAACCCTAACTATTCTATGATTCTATGACTGCATATTCTAAGGTATTAATTGTGGTAGCACTTAAACCTCTCATGTTGTGCTGGTTAAATGAAAGCTATCAGACCTTCATTTTTGCAGTGTCTGTGACTTGGTGTTTATATCACTTCATCATTTCACACAAGCTGTCTTTTGTACCTGTTTTCTGAGGAAAATACTGTGACATTATGTGAAAGGCCTATAAGGTTTGGTTGGACAGCGTAAAGGCGTGGCAAGTGAATTACTATGTTGCCATAATAAGTGAGATGATAGCATATCAAATAATAAACACTTGATAGAGGTGTCTGTGGTTTCAGGTATGCTGACATGAGTTATAAAAGATTGCATTTCTTGACTTGATTTGTGGGTTTGCTTTTCTCTGGGAAGCAGAGCTGAAGTACAGCTGTGGAGGTTTCGGCAGCACAGTTTGACAAATAATGTTTATATAATGCATGGGCCACAGTTCTGTTTCCTCAGTCCTCTCTGCTGAGGTTACTTATGCAATCGACAGTGCCCCAAAGTCCTATTCACGGGCTTTCGTTCATCCCAGCTGTAGCTTTTCTCTTGTGCTCTGCCTTCTTGTTGTACCTCATACAACCTGGTTGACTTGCGGTTTTCTTTTGCAATTCTTACTCTTCACTGCCTTTGTAGTGAGCTCTTTTCTTCTTGCTGTTTGTATTAATCCTATTTCCTATGTCCTCTTGCAAAGGATATGTTTTTCCATTTAAATCATTCCCTGAAATTTCAGTATAGTGCTCTGGGACCTAGTGGCTTGTGTGGGTAAACCTTACTGCAAGTGTTTGACCGTAGGAGCTACACAACTAAAATGATAAATGTGCAGGGTTGCTCAGTGATAGCTGGGAATCAAAAAACAAGCTGTCCCAACTCCAGTAAAACCCTACAGTTGGAACATGGCTGACAGTTCAGTTACTGATGCATGGGGCAGACTAAACTGTAGGCAGTCTTCACCAGCTGCACATCTCTAGTTTAGATTATATTAAAGTTAAACTAATTTCCTCTATGAGCTCAGCAGATGTGACTCAGGAAAATGATGCTCTACCCCATCAGTGCTTCCTCTTTCTACAGTTATGCCTGTTCCATAACTGTGCCTTTTTTTATTCTTGTGAGGACAACTTCTGCTTCCCATCCGCATGAACAAAGAAGTTGTTAAATACATAAATAGGGGATGCGTAAGTCTAACAGTTAATAGGCACTCTGGACATTGCATTGACTTTGATTTGCATTGACTGCAGATTTGCTAAGTCTTTGGCAGTAGCAATGGAACTTGGTCAAAATGAGGAAACTTGTGTGTTCAAGTATGGCAGAAAAAAGCCAAAACCAGTCATTGACCCACGGCAGAGTAAATGGGTATTAAGGAGTGCCTTAAAGCTTAGTTTAAGATACATTCAGCACCTCTTAGGTGCATTTGGTATATTTTAGCTTGTAATTTTTGCTTTTTAGTACTCATTTGATCCTTAAAGAAGACTTTGTGTGCTCTTTTGCCTGTATCATTGCTACATTGATTAATATGCTGCAGGTTTGGATATGCACTGCCGTTTAACAGAGCCTCTTGGAATGAGAATAGCAGAGTTTCCTTTGAATCCTATGTTTGCAAAGATGCTTCTGGAATCAGGTAGGAGGAAAAAAATTGGGTTTTATTCTTAGTCTTGTGATGAGGAGAGGATACTGCCACTTGCAGTGGTAGTGTAGTACTAGACGTTTGCTAAATTTGAAACAAACTGTATGCTTCATCTTGGTATGGTGTTTAGTGATAAAAATGGGTTAAACTTGTGGCTGTCTGGTAAATCTAACACATTTGTCCTGAAAGTTTTCCATTAAAACATTCACAGTTATACTAAAAAAATCCAGCAGTTCAGGTATTTTGGTTTTATGTATTATAAAATATCTTCTTCTTTTCCTTTTTATTCTGTATGTGGGTAAGTTGAATGGAAGGTGATTTCCTTTACTGAATTTCTCCTCAGGGAATTTTGGCTGCTCCCAGGAGATTTTGACAATTGCTGCCATGATGCAGATTCAGAACATCTTTGTGGTCCCTCCAAATCAAAAGTCTCAGGCTGTAAGTTCAGTTGTGTCTCCTTTTCTTTTGGTTAGTTCCACATTTCTGGAATTCTGCCAAGTATTGTATTGAAACCGGTTACAGATTGCAAGTTTGTATGAAAATAAAACAAGGTCTTGAACTGTGCCTGTTGGTTATAGGTAAAAGAAGAGTAACAGTGGGAACATTGGAAATCTTTGCTAATGTTAAAAGCCTCCCTCTGAAGACTAGAAATGTGAAAGTTTATAAGCCAATATTGCTCAGCATATGGGTTTGTTAAAAATACCCAAACCTCCACAAACACCACCTCCTTTTAAGAACAAAGAAGAAAGTATTAGGATGTAGCAGGAGCCTCAGTTTAACGCATCCTTCTCTTGGATTTTGGGGGTTCATTTTCAGTTCATTTTTCTAATTTCAGTTTTAGAAGTGCTCCTGAATATAGGTGGGCTAGTAAAATATTGCTGTTGCCTAAAGGAACTACCCTGTATGCTAAGAACTGCAACAGTCACCAGAAAATATGGACGTTAAGGGAATCAGTTTGCTTATTAAACTGTTTCCTCTTCTCTAGGCCAGGCGACACAGAAAGTTTGCTGTGGAAGAGGGTGATCATCTCACTATGCTTAATGTGTATGAAGCCTTTGTCAAAGTAAGTCAGTTCAGGCGTATGTGGACTTGCAGGAATGGGAAGAACTTGAAGTGTTCTGGTTGAATTCAGTTCTGATTCTGGATGTTCTGGATACAGCTTCCTCAAAGCTGAGGACTTACCTAGTTTATGAAGTGATAATTCTGCTTTAAAAGATATTCTGGTCATATTTTGTCACAGACCTTCTGTAGTTCCTCTGAACAGGGAATAGAAACAGTTTGGTTTGGATACAGCACAGCAGTCTCATGGGTAAACAACTGTTTTTTCAAGGAGACTGGGATTTTTGAAAGGACTTGGAAAAACAGGTATCCAGATTCCTGATGAAGTTCATATTCTCTCATCTTTTCTTTGGATATATCTGAATTGTACTGATTATAAACTGCATCTAAATCTAGCAGTCTTTTGTAAAAAAATTGCCTCGTTGATAATTGTGTCCTCTTCTCCATTGACCTTATGGATTTGCCCAAAGGTTTGACACCATCTCAATACTTCTCTGTAAGCTCAGGTTTTACTTACCTGTTGTGAAGTGCTAGACCTGTTTGGGAGAAGTATATTTTGCTGGTATAAAGCACTTCTGTATTAATATATTTGCAGTATAACCACACAGCTGTTTGACTTCTCTCTCCCTAGGCCCAAAGTCAGGCACCAACTGAATTTTTGCCCTTTAAATTTTATATCTGCATAATTCTCTTAGGAATAGCCAAATGCAGAGAGAGGCTCTTGGAGGAAATGCTAGCTTCTAAAGAAATAGTTCTTTGCATAGAGACACCAATGAAAACTGTGCACTGAAAACGTTGTTTACATTTTGAAGTGGTGCATTTGTGTGTGAGAAAGGAACGACTGGTGCTGTTCTTTCACCACATATGAAGAAACAAAGCACATCTGTTTGAAAATACCCCATAGTATTTGTTCTGCTACTATTTAGAAGTTGTTTGAAGTATGTTTTGTAGTTACTTGGGCTAGGCATCCTCGTTAGTTTCTATGTAAATAGGTGCTTTTCAGGGAAAACAGCAATAAATATGTTGTAGGAGCCAGAAAAAAGGCAGAACAAGGCTATGTGATCCAAAGGGATTGGCTTTTGTTTTGCTGATTGTATCTCATTGTGATTTTTTTATTCTTTTTACTGTACAGCACAGCAAGAGCTCTCAGTGGTGTCAGGAGCACTTTCTGAACTACAAAGGGCTTGTAAGAGCTTCTGTTGTAAGAGAGCAGCTGAAAAAGCTTCTTGTCCGCTTTAAAGTGCCAAAGAAGTCCAGTGAAGGTGAGCATTGTTTTTAACCTGTTGTCCAGTAAATATTGATCGTAGTCTCTCAAACTGATGGTCTCTTTGTGCTTTTCTTGTAACCTTTGAATTCTTTTCTTCCTGGCCAAAACATAAGGTTAACTAAAACCAGATTTTTCTCCTAAAAATAAGCACAGAATAGCATTTTAGCCAATTTTTGCAATTAACATTTAGTCTGGTCTTTATTAGTTATGTTTTCCAGCAAGAGATTATAGCCACAGATTATATATTGAATGGACAGATTTACCAAAAGAATCATAAGTGATCACCCTGTTCCCTCTTTTGGGTTTCCAGTAAGCCGTATTTCTAGTACACTTAAAATGATGTACAGTCACTGAGGTCTGATTGCCGACTGCGCTGCACATGCGGGGAGGCCATGAGTAGTTCTCAGCACTTGTCTTTAACTGCTTTGAAAAATCAGAGGTTGATTTTTAGCTATCACACAAGGTTTCTTTTAGGACTGTGAAACTATCTACAGGGAGACACCAGTGGCAACAGTAGATTTTTACGTGGTAATCTTGATTTGCTGTGAAATTAAAGTCAAAAGAGATTGCAGGGCTTGTCTTCCTTCCAGCCTTTGTTATTAAAGCATAATGCATTGTAAAAAGTTGTTTGAGATGACTAAGTGGTATGTTAGGTATTTTTGCCATTCCATTGACTCATTTTAGAGGAAAATCTTTCTTTTCAGGTGATCCAGATCCTGTTTTGAGATGCATAGTTTCTGGATTCTTTGCAAACGCTGCTAAATTCCACTCTACTGGAGCTTACAGGTAAATAAATATATATAGTTTCATTACAACTGTTGGTTAGTTGAAAAGCTCCTTTGACTGGATAGGTCTAAGTATAATCAACACACAGATGTCTCTTTAGACAATTGCAATAAGAAATGTGATGATTTACTGAATATGTCAAGTTTTGTATTTTTAAACTGCTTTAATGTTTATCTCTTCTCTGTGGCAAATATAAATAAAGTTGTTGATAGTGGGAAGCTGTTTTTAAGAGTAGTTTGTGTTAATGTAAGGAAGTACAGTTGTAGTGCAACAGTGTTGTAGCACTTTGAGGGCAATCAATAAAAGCCTGAAATGCTGCTTTTTCATTTTAATATAGGTAAGACTTCTAGGACATTAAAGTATCAATTGTTGCTTTGTGCAGGATTTAAGCTTGGTTTCATCTGTTCATTAAATACAAATGGTTTTAATTTGCTCCAGCTCTTTTGTTGTTGCCTTTTATTAACATTCTTACTGGGGATGAAAGGAACCAGCTGTTAAACAATGAATAGATGTACAGTCTGAAATGCTGTTTTGCTTTCAAGGACTATCCGTGATGACCAGGAACTTCATATCCACCCCACTTCAGTGTTGTATGCAGAGAAACCTCCACGCTGGTAAGTTAAACCTGCTTTCACTTATTTTGGGATCTTGGAAAGACAATTTCAGCATCCAGACATTTTCATGAATGACCTTTCCCCATCAGTGGAGGAATAGATGTAGAAGGTCATGGTTCCCCTGGTGAGAATTCAATTGCTATTTCCTTTGCAACTTTTTGTGTAGGCAGTGTCCAAATAAATCAGGGAAACAGAGTGACATTTAGCTGCAGAGGCTGGGAAGCAGAGTCAGGTAACCCTGCTTTAACAGGCACCATATCTTGCACTGCAAATTGCTCTTTGAGTAGTCTCTGTACCTATATAGAACTAGGGTTAATTTACTTTTATTAAGCCTATTAGGGATATGATTCTATGAAATATCCTGTCAAGTAGGTGCTGCAGTAATTGCAAATGGCTGATGCAACAAGTTCTGGCTGTTTAGTAGATAGAGGAAAGAAATGGTTGTACTTTTGTGTTAGTGAGGATTTTACAGTTTCATTTTGCATGTCAGAGATGCTGAGATGACAAATAGATGCATTCCTGACAATCAGGCAGCACAATCAATCTGAAGTGTTTGGACTCTTGTCCTTCTTTGCCTCTTGCTGAGACTTTGAAGGATAAACTTGGCCAATATCATCTGTTATCTTTGAATTGGACTCCTCCACCTGGTGTGTTGGATTTACAGAAGTATAACTGATTGGAACTTGGCTACCAATTACATTGGCT
Source organism: Agapornis roseicollis (assembly GCA_002631895.1). Classification (NCBI taxonomy): domain Eukaryota; kingdom Metazoa; phylum Chordata; class Aves; order Psittaciformes; family Psittacidae; genus Agapornis; species Agapornis roseicollis. The sequence continues at coordinate 58,089 of NDXB01000411.1, read as the reverse complement.
CACAAAGCAGAAATGAGTCCAGCTCATTGTACCAGTTCTTCAGGGCTGAGTTAAGCAGTGTGTAGCTCTGTAGGTCTTGTGATATTGGCACAACCAGCTGAAAGACACTACTGGCTACAGGGGTCCTGTAAGACAGGAGTTGAACTTACTCAGGAACTCTGATTTCCGTGTTACTGCTGCCTGGGCAGCCATCCTCTACTGAAGGCTTCAACTGTCTGTCTGTTACAGGTGTATCTTGAATGTGTTCTTGTTCTTGTTTGTTTTCCTGAGGTTTCTCTTTAGTTGTATTATTTTGTGTGTCTTGGCTGCATTTGGCAGAGAAGAGAATTTTAGACTTGTTCCTCTTTGCTTTTGGGAGCAAAACACCAATTAATGAGAGGTCACAAACCTTGTGGGCTTGCAGCTCTACTGTGTGTAGAGAGCAGATAATGTGGCTTTGCACTTCCTTGGTAAAAATTTCTTTTCCTGCTGAAGGATGACTTCAGAAATAGGTTGTCCATGCTGGCAAGCTGTTTGTGCTGGCAGCAATGATTGAGTCCACAGGGGTTTCTGTTTCTAAATCTCTTACAGGAAATGTTCTGATAGTAGTTAAGGATTAGAGGTAGAAAACACCTTTATCTTGACTGTCTGCAGACAGGCACCAGAGATAGTCATGCTGTGGTTTGTGCCCTACCTGTTATGGGTCCAGGGTTTTGGTGCTTTTGAATCCTTATTCATGGTATCACAGAGTAATATTCTCTCTTCCAAAGCATCTGTTCAGAGTCCCCCTTGGCTCCAGTGTAAGAAATATTCTTTCTTCTATACCTCGCATCCAGATGTCCTAATAGTAAGTGAAGGTGTTTTTAATGGTACTCTGAAGGTTGTATTAATGTAAAGTACTCTGAAAACCAGAGGGAAGGAGGTAAGAGTTTGTATTATAACATAAAGACTTTCTTGTCATTCTGTAAGTACTATATCTGTCAGTATATATGTGAAACTACGTACTAGATATGTGTATAAATATTGAGTCTAAATAGAGAATCACAGGCAGGTTTGGTTTGGAAGAGACCTGAAAGCCCACCCAGTTCCAGCCCCCTGCTATGGGCAGGGACCCCTTCCACTGGAGCAGCTTGCTCCAAGCCCCTGTGTCCAACCTGCCCTTGAGCACTGCCAGGGATGGGGCAGCCACAGCTTCTCTGGGCCATCACCCTGGGCCAGTGCCCTCCCAGGGAACAGCTTCTGCCTGAGAGCTCAGCTCAGTCTCCCCTGTTCTGGCAGGTTCAAGCCATTGCCCTTGGCCTGTCCGTACAGGCCCTTGTCCCAAGCCCCTCTCCAGGTTCCCTGCAGCCCCTTTAGGCCCTGGAGCTGCTCTCAGCTCTCCCCTTCAGGAGCCTTCTCTCCCCCAGGCTGCCCCAGCCCAGCTCTCTCAGCCTGGCTCCAGAGCAGAGCTGCTCCAGCCCTTGCAGCAGTTCCATGGCCTCCTCTGGACTCGATCTGGCAGCTCCTTGTGCTGTTGTCACCNGGCCCTTGTCCCAAGCCCCTTTCTCTCCAGGTTCCCTGCAGCCCCTTTAGGCCCTGGAGCTGCTCTCAGCTCTCCCCTTCAGGAGCCTTCTCTCCCCCAGGCTGCCCCAGCCCAGCTCTCTCAGCCTGGCTCCAGAGCAGAGCTGCTCCAGCCCTTGCAGCAGTTCCATGGCCTCCTCTGGACTCGATCTGGCAGCTCCTTGTGCTGTTGTCACCAACACAATGCTGTTCTAATCTCTCTCCCTCATTGTTCTAAAGCAAACACTTTTTAGGTTTTTCTTTCCTTCTCCTAGGGTAGTCTACAATGAAGTCATACAGACTGCAAAATATTACATGAGAGATGTGACTGCTGTCGAATCTGCGTGGCTCCTGGAACTGGCACCTCATTTTTACCAGCAAGTAGCAGTACAGGATCAGCATAAAGCCCAAACGGTACCATTGCTGTATTATCAGCTCTTGCATCTGAACGTGTTCATGTCTATTTAATGGTACAAAAATAATTGGGTTTTGCTCATTTTAGTGGTTATAATATAAAAAAGAATATACTGAATTGATTCATGAAAGCTTTTTCCTTGTAATCTGGCCAACAGACATGATCTCAAACTTACAAAATTGAGTATCACTAGTAAATGAAGCTTTCAGCCATTTTACACTTGAATATAGGCACTTGGCAGCACTTTTCTAAAGAACACTATGGGTAGGCAGTGGTTATAGGTTGCATAATAATTTAGGAGATTCTTTACATGCTTTGCAAATTTGAGCAGATTTAGAGCCTTTTTTTGAGCATGAATTATGTTTACTAAAAAAAAAAAAAATCTGCTCTTTTCGAACTTGAAATGGCAAAGAAAAGCTGCTGTTTGTGCAAGGCTTTATTACAAATTCTGTTGCATATACGTACCTTTTAGAATCCCAGACGGGTTTCTGTTGGAAGGGACCTTAAAGCTCCTCCATCTCCAACCCCTGTTACGGGCAGGGACCCCTTCCACTGCAGCAGCTTGCTCCAAGCCCCTGTGTCCAACCTGGCCTTGAGCACTGCCAGGGATGGGGCAGCCACAGCTTCTCTGGGCCATCACGCTGGGCCAGCGCCTCAGCACCCTCACAGGGAAGAGCTTCTGCTTCAGAGCTCAGCTCAGGCTCCCCTGTTTGGGCAGGTTCAATCCATTGCCCTTGGCCTGCATTCTGCAAGTCTGGTTTAAAAAGGAGATGAGCTCATGTTCCAGGTATATCAGATCTGATATAACTGGGCATGTATTTACATGTTGTAACATCCCGTACACAACATAATGTCCTCTTATGATATGACCTCTTCATGGGCTAAGTTTGGGGTGACTTCCTTCATGCTTTCATTCCACACTTAGGTAGGCCTTTAAGAGCCTGGAGGTTCAACCGTCCAATACATTCGTTAAAGTCTTGTACTTCATGCACCTACTCCTAGTGTGTGTGCAGCTGTGTTGCTGGGAGCACACATACCTTTATCTGCATTTTTACAGGGGTACTAGAAGGTTGTATTTTATACCGAGCCAGAATCACACTGTAGGTTTTCGATTTCACAGGTTTATTTTAGCTATATCAGTAACAAGCAGAGCTTGCGAAGGGTTGTCTTTGATACTTGTCTAAGAATTTCTTTAATTTGAAATGACTGAACACATTCTAGTTGAACTTTAGTCCAGTTGTGCTGTATATGCTAATCAGTTTTTCTTTTCTTTCCTTGCAGCATCATTCCTTGACAGCAAAACGGGCTAAAGTAGGAGACCAGTGATTTGACATGACTTAAGTCTTGTGTCATCAGATGCAGAGCCTACCAGTGATTTGAAGCTGGCTACAGTCCCTTCAGGAGTCAGTTCATTAGCAGTTTGATCTTCCATCAACTTACATGTTTAAATGCCTGCCTGGATCTGTAGGGGTTTATGCATGACCAGTACATTGTAAACCTATGTAGAGCTTGCATTGTGGACATTTTATTCTTTGCCTACTTGACCACTGTTGTTAATCTGGGCATGTGGCTCCTCCTAAATAGGTAGAAAAATAATATAAAACGTAAGAGGACATACAAGACCACAAAACCCTGAAACCTTCAGGAAGGAAACTGATTTCCTAGAGTGGTATGGCTGCCTGATGAGATGTGCAACAGGGTACCCTGCCTCCTTTTACCTAGAGCACTGTGACTAGTACCAGCCAAACTGAGCCTGGCTTCTGACAGCAGGAGCTCAGGGCAATGAACTAGCCCTTGGAATACAAGGTGCTGCCATCAAAACATTGATTCCATGTTGGACCATCCCAAACTGGTGCAGCAAAAGTCTCCTGCCTGTGGTTGAGCTGCCCCTGGCTCCTTGTGCTGTGACAGTCCTTCTGTAGGACATTGTCTTGTTTCCATACATGAGAATTCAGTCTGGGGAGAGGGAGAAGGAGCAGCTCAGTATTTCTTACAAAGTTTTTGCTCAATCAGGGGATACTCACATGTGGTGCTTTGCTTTTTTTTTAATTATTTTTTCCTAATAAGTGAAAAGATGAAGCTTCACTGCTTGGAAACCCCAGATTTGAGCAGGGGTTTGTCATGCAACACTGGTTTTTTAGCAAAGAGGAAAATCCTCTGTCCTTTCCTATAAGGAACACAATCCTATATGTTTCTTTTATTAAGGGTCTGTTCTGTGTTGCTTGGGACTCTCCTTCATGGGTTATTGAAGAGAAAGATGTTCTGAACAGTTGCTGCTTTGATCAGACTCCATGGCTGCTTTTCAGTAAGGAACTGCACATTTTGGATACATATATTTATTTTTTAAACACATTGTTTGCAAATGTGCTTTTAGTGAGGCAGCTGATGTGATGGATGGGTTTGGGCATCTCAACTAGAATTTTATTTTCTTTTTTAAAAGAAGGATGTAAATAGGCAAAAATTTCTACATAGAACAAATGCCTTCCTCATCACAGGGCTGCCTTGAAAACTGTCTTGAGAGCTTCTTTACCCTCTCCCTTCCAAACACCTGCAGAGGGAAGACGTTGTGTCATGTGCAGTGTGTGTCTGCTCAGCGTCTCTGTACTGACTGCCAGCACAAAAAGTTGTACCAGTCTCCATGTATAGCACCAGCAGCATGACAAACCACATCACCTTCCTTCTTGTTTCCCTGTGAACCTCATCTTTGGATTTCTCTCTCCTAGAGTGGAAGCTCCTTGGGGCAGGGACTGTCTCCTGGCCAGACCCAGAACAGTGTTGGCACTTACTAGAAAGATTCAATTTGTAGGTGTTTTTTTTTCTTCTTAAAGGACTGGGGAAAGAGCTGAAGATGAAGACATGTAAAATGTGCTTGTCTCTGTCCTCTGGAAGTATTGTGAAGAAAAATAAAACAGTTGAATCAAGGAAGCTTGCGAGTGCATCACTTCTGCCTGAGTAGCGGGCGATTCCTCAGCATACAGGACAGTTGTAGTGAGCTGGTCTGACCTGGGCTGGGCTGGCAGTGGATGACCACTTCACTGCTGGTTCTGGGCATTTGTGGTGGTTCTGGAAAGCTCTGGTCTCTGGGTGCTCTCTTACCGGGCTGTGCAGCTGCCAGATTTTCTCTTGGAAGGATTGTGACTCCTGCCGAGTTCAGGCCCAGGGAGGTACAGGCTTCTGACATGCTGCGAGCAATTGTGCTTTTAGAACAAGTGCAATAGGTCTTTGTAAACGAAACCAGAGACTGAGCCTTGGGCCTTTAGCAGTTTTACAAACTGCTGAGGCTTTGCCAGAGGTGCAGACACAGAACAGGCAGACTCATACTAGCGTGGCAGACTAGAGAGAGTACCTTGGGGAGAAAGCCCTCTGCATCAGAAATGTGGACTCTTTCAAGTGTTTGAGGACAGAGATCCAAAACTTAAAAGACCTGAAAATCTCTTTACTTTGTAAAATGCTGGCCTACATCTCTCAGCTAGATTTATACATAACATTAGGCTTTAAATATCTTTGATTGAGGAGATGAGTAACTGTGCCTTGCTCTTGGCTCTGCTGCATAAAGAATCTGTGCTGTTGTGGGGGAGGCCAGAGTCATTTGAAGATGGTTGACAGGAGTTCATGAAACAGGTTATGGATTTTAAACCTGGCTTTTAGAGAGTGAGGTTAAAATACAAGGCTCTTGAATCAAAAGCCTTATGTTGGCATGAAATAGAAGTCATGCCACCACTGGCAAGGAGATATATTGTTTTGAAGAGTAAATTTACAATCCGTTAATGTCAAATTACCATGGAGAGAAAAAAGAAGCTATGCTCCACAAATCCATCAGGAAGTGCTCTCAGTGCTCCTAGTCATGACCTTAGTATTGTCTGTTATAAAATAAGATGTAGCTAACTTGGAATAAAATTTGGCTGAGACAATATTAATTGAACTGCATTTCGCATCTTGTAGATTAAAAATAATTCTGATATACTGATGGCAAACCAGACACAAATCTCCCTGGTTCCTCTGGAGGCAGAGACAATTAATTAAAGACAAATGAAAAAAGGGAAATAAATAAGGGAGAGGTGCTATTTGTTCTTGGTGCATGATGGTAAATGTGCCTGTATAATGCAATGCCAGGTCGGACTGAGCTTGGAGCAACCTGCTCTAGTGGAAGGTGTCCCTGCCTGTGGCAGAGGGTTGGAACTGGGTGAGCTTTAATGTCCCTTCCACCCCTGAGGTCCCTTCCCCAACCCAAACCAGGCTGTGACTCCATGATACGTAATCGAGTGATCACCCAGCAATGTTCTCGAAAGGTACATCAAGGTAACGTGATGTAACTTATTTTTAAGCTGAGTTCATTTTCTATATGTGTTATGAGAAGCACATTGGGAATAGAGGTAAGCATTTATCTTTTACCAACCCCCTAGTTTAGCAGAACCAGGTACCTGTGTAACTCATTCTAGATCTGGTGGTTCAGATCCCTTCAGTTAACAGTTTCCTGACCTAGGACAGGTGCTGAGGTGGGAGTGCTGGAGCAGCGTTTCTGCATGGGGAATGCGAGGCCCTAGAAATGTTTTTTAAACCCAGCTGTATTCCTCACTAACTCTTTCTGATTATGAGAGAGGGATGGGCTGCGCTGGTTCTGCTGGGAGCCTTGGTGGTAGGAAAGGAGGGAAAGGAAGAGCAGAGCAGCAGAGCGGTGTCTGCAGGGACGGGAGAGGATTTCTTCACCATGGGTTCACCTTGTGACTCACACAGGACTTTGCCTGATGAGTGCCCTGGGTGCTGCTGAGCAGGTAGTTACTGAGCTGCTGGCTCGGTCAGTGGGAAACTGACCTTCCAGGAGCTGACTGGGAATGAATTAGCAGAGCCAGTACTGCTGTGCTTGTGCCCTTTGTGTGGCTGTGGTAATGCAACCCCCTGTGACCAGGAAAGTCTGTCCTGGGGTCCAGTTTCTGGATGTTCTCAGACTTGCAGAGCTTTCGTCCCTGGGAGATTGGACGGGGTTTTCCTTCTGTCGGTTTTAACCTCACCTTCCCCTGGGAGCTTCCCCAGAGATGAGTGGTTTTGGCTCAAACCTGACTGCACTTCGAGCAGGCGGCGGGATCGAGTGGTTCTCTGCTGGAGAGCAAGTAAATGACGGGTTCATCTTCAAGGTTTTCCTCCTCCTTCAGTCCCAACATTTAGCTGGATTAGTGAGAAGTGGGATGAGAAAGGGGAAAGGAAAAAGCTATCGTTAGTGTGAGATAAAGTATAGTAGGGAGTGTAATGATCAGTGGAAAAGCCCATACTGCTGTGTGCCCCTCTGGTTTCCCTGCAGTGCAGAGGCATGAGTTCCCTGCTTTGCTTGTGCAGCCTCTGCTTGCAAGGGCCCTTGTAAGGTCAGTGGATCTCAGACCTGAGCAGGAGGTCGCCCACTGGCTCCCTGTACACCTCATCCTGTGCTGCTTTGCTGGGCAAAGTCAAAACTTCCAGGAGAAAGAGCAGGACATAGATCAAAAACCCGCAGTGGCTTCTTGGCTCCCTTCAGGCCATGAAATAGGTTGGTCCTTGCAGGTGACTGTTGGCACAAAGATAATCCTTTTGGACAGGGCATGCTTTGATGCCATGAAACATCTTACATGGAACTTGTGCTGTTTCTCTTTTCAGGATCTGGTGGGATAATCAGGGTTTCACAGAACCACAGCCTGGTTTGGGTTGGGGAAGGGGCCTTAACACTCACCCAGTTCTAACGCCTTAGCACAGGCAAGGACACTTTGCACTGGAGCAGATTGCTCAAACAGGTTGCTCATAAGCAACCCATGAGCTGTGCAACAGCCAGGCTGAAGCGAGAGCAGGGAAGGAACCTTTTCAGATCATCTAGGTCCTGAAAGAGCCAGGTTCATGTTCAGTCCTGCTGCTAAGAGCAGGATGTTTGTAAGGCAGAGTTGATCCTCTCTTCTTCCTATCCTTCCCCTTGCCTGTTAATGCTCCAGAGGCCAAAGACTGTTTCCAAGTGTGTGGGTAAGCACATGAGGGTTTGGTATCTGGGACAAGAGGGCACAGAGATGGCCATGGTGAAGGCATGCTTGTCCCCCAGCCTTGAGAGCACAGGGAACCCCCAGGATGGCACTATTCAAAATGTCCCCACTGGTTCTGTTCTGTGAGCAGGATTTGTGGCATGTGAGCATGTCCTTAGCACACACTGTGGGTAGGTCTGTGTATCGTTAGTGTAATCCATCCTTGCACCTTTCTATTTAAGTGCTGTGTGGAGGCCTCCTGAGGATGTGCTTGACCACAAGGAAGACTCACGAAGATGAGGGAGGAAGTCCAAGTGGAAAACACTTGTCATTTAGTGAAGAATGAAGGGAACAGTGGTGAAAGGAGGGATGCAGATATATGCCTGGTAAGAATAGCTGCTGCTCTGGACATGCTCTGCATCCTCCTGCTGTTCTCCATATGTGACAGCTGTTTATAGATGCCTCCTAATTCTTGTCCTATTGTCACTGAGTCCTATCGAGTCTATTTAAGGGTTTTCTTGTCAGTGTGAGGAGTGGAATGAAGAGGGAAGATGTATTGTAAGAGGAGATCCTAGGGACCAGTAACGCTGGGATATATGGAAACCCATTACTTAGATCTTACTGATTTGAGTGAAGCTCCCATTAGCGTTTGAAAGCTTTCCAGAGCCTTTGTACCTCAGCAAAGCAATGATTTCTGGCCAGATGAGTATTTTAGGTTTTGCCAGAACTCCTGCATCAGGTGCAATGAGAGAAGAGTTGAGCTGAGCCTAACAGAGCTTTGAGCAGGGCAGAGCCATGCTGACAGCACCCAGAGGAGCTGTGGCAGAAGGTACAGCACCAGCACAGCCTCTTGAGGTGGGCTCTCCAGGGAGAAACACCTGCATGGAGCCCAGGGGTACAACAGACTGCTCTGGAGCAGGCCCCTTGTGTGTGTATCTGTGCTTTGGGTTTACGGAAGTTAGAGGATGAACACTCTGTATCCGCCTCCTCCTCCAGTGCTTTATTGTGGAATGGGGTTTCTCTTGGAGACAGAGAGAACTGGAACATCTGAATTTTGCTGCTGACTTAGAATCATAGAATAGTTAGGGTTGGAAAGGGCCTTGAGACCATCGAGGTCCCTCTCTGGCTAAATCCACTTGTAGTTCATTTGACTGAGTTGTAAACACAGTGAAATTCTACCTCCTACAGCCGTAGGAGAATAATGTCTGCCAGATACATTGACACCCACAGACACAATGCTTTCTGGAAGGCAGAAACGATTTTGGCAAGTGTGTTTGTGTGTTTGGAGTTCTGTCACCAAAACTGACTGGAAAGTTCTGAGGGAAAACTCTTCTTTCTAAAGCCAGCATTAGCAGATTGCTGACCTCTGATGTTTCCCCATGCAGCTTCCAGTGATTCATTTGAATTGCATGGTTTTCCTCACTTCTATTTCTCTTTTATATGTGTGGGTTTATTTATGTCACTTGTCTCCCTTTAATTCCTCCTTTATGGTCACTAAAGGAAAAGTAGTAAAGGAAGTGAGTCTCCTACCTCGCCTTCCTCCTAACACAGTCGAGCGGCAGGAAGCCGTCTGCCATGTCTTTCTCCTCCCTATGCTTTTCTTCTGCAGAAAGGTGCAGCCTCGCAAGTGTGTGCTGCTTTCCCTTTCTTTCTATTTGAGGAAAAAAGGAAAGAGAAACAGAGAAATCCCAAAGCATAGAGAAAGCTTTAGACTTCTTAATGAAAAGTTTTCCAGGAGTTGGGGGAAAGAAGAAAGGTCCTGGGCCCCCCTGCAACTGCCCAGCCACTTGGGCTTTGTCTCTCCAAGCTGTGCTCTGCACAATCACAATCGCAGCTCTTCAACTCATGGGGCCTTTATAATAAAATGGAAGGTCAGTTCTTTAGACCCTCGACCTTCCTCGTTTGCTGCTTCATGTCCTTGTGTTGGCTGAAGTGCTGGTGTGGTGCAATGGAGGTGGAAAGAATCAGAAAGTTCCTTCTGCCCACAGGCTGTTGCTCAAATCTTGGTGCTTACATGATGCTGAATAGGCAATATGGGACTCCCAAATGGAGCAACATGTGGTAAGTACCTAAGGAAAAATGGGAAGTGGATCAAAATTAATGATTATGAGGAGCAGCTTTTCTAAGCAGTTTGTTGTCTGAGTAGCAGGTATGGCTCAGTGGTTTGGAAGGTCTTTTAACGCCTTTAAAGATTAAAGCCTGCAATCACTGTAGTGTAAACTTGCATTAGTTATTTACAGCTACACGCATGAAAGGGCTCTGGGTGTGAGTCAGGGACCTGCCAGGTCTAACTCCTGGATGTCTGGCTCCAGCAGTGGACACCACAGGCTTGTGTAGGTGTCTCATCTTCAACTCAATGCAAAGGAACTGTTGATGCTAAAGGATAAGTTTCAGTTTTCTTGATAGGACACCTGCATAAGGTAACCAGGGAAAGGTGAGTTTGATGTGGTGGTACAAGTGGGAGCTCAGCTCTTTGGGGTACTGTAAAGACTCCTGTGGAACTGAGTTTCTAAAAGCCTCCCATAGGTGATGTAGACATAGGTGAACCAGTTCTGAAACTGGAAACCCAGAACGCAGAAGTCAGTGGGATGCTGATAGCCGGCAGTGATTCAGCTGTGCTTGAGTTGTATGAGGGAGATGGACCGAGTTCCCCATTTATTTGACCTTTGCTAGTAAGTGCAAAGCTGTAAGGATGCCGAGCTCCTGGCTTTATCTCTTGGGACCTCAGCACCACTCTGCTGCAAACCAGTTACAATTGGGATTTTGATACTTATAGGATGAGATGGATTAATGGTAAAATCCTACCCTCTGTCATGCCTCAGTGCTTGCCTTAGGAGCTCACGATGGGGCTTCTAAGGCCTCTTCAGTTGAAGGTGGTAAAACTCCCCACCACCATGAGAGAGTCTGAGGGTGCACCCTCTGAGCACAGACCAGCTACCTCCTGTAAAAGGTAACTAGCATTGCATTGGCCTGGGGGAAGGATTGTGGCTGCAGCTCTGCAACAGCAGCTCCCCAGGGAGCAGGGACATCCAAATCCCTGTATCTGCATGCGAGGAACATGGGGAAAAACACTTTGCTGGGGCTTTGGGACCCAGCAATAGCTGGGACCACACAGCCCATCCCTACTGAGCTGAGCCAGGGGAGTTGGGCATGAGCACTCAGATCCATGGTGAAGGCTGGGGTGTCCATGATGCTGACAGCAGGGACAGCCGGGCTCAGAGGCACTCAAGTAATAAATTGAACAGTGAATATCTTAAGATGACTTTGGTTTATTGTCCAGATCAGGTCAGTGGAAAAAAATATCGGGAGACTGAGCGAAAAGACAGGCTGCTTTAGCAGATAAATGGACTGATCATTTCGTATTGAGGAACAATCTCTAAAACATAGTTTACTGCGCAGCTGAGGGCTGAAGCATTTGCTGATGCCAAGAGCTCCTTCTTTGACCCTAGGCACACATGGAATTAAATGGCGCGGTGTTTTTTGATGGTTGAACTCCCCGAAGAAGACACTTCATTTGTTACTGGGGCTCTGATGAAGTAAAGTGTGGTTTATATGTACAAGGCCAGCCTTCAACTCATCTCAGAATGAATGGAGAGGTAAAATTGAATTTTACACTCCTGCTGCTATGATTAATGTAGGGGCTTTCGGATCCGGTGGCTGGCCGCAGGAGGGCAATGCAGGCTCACTCTGCAGGAGCCTGCCTGCCTGCCTCCACTTATGCAAGGGGATGCCAAAGAGAGGGATTCTGCATAAATGAATAGCTATTGGAAGAATAAACCTGTTATAGCAATAAATTCCCCGTGTACCCATCTCAGCACAGCCCTCTGATATGAGGCTGAACCTGACAAAGGTATAAACTTGTTAGATGCATAAAAGAGCACATGTGCATTAAATCAGAGAGTCTAATGCCAGGAGACTAAGAGAGGGCTCAGCAGCACTGGTCATGCAGCTTCCCTGCTGCACCTCACTGAGGAATGGAAACACGATAAAGCTGCTTGAGGGAAATGCCCAGTGTTGGTCAGGATGTGCAGGGCTGGATTGCTCCTCATGGACCTTCAGCTGTCTTGCTCTGTCCTCTAGGATAGCTTGGAGGAAGGGACAGTGAGATCCTGGGGGTTCTGAAAGATTCTCACAGGCAGGAGAGGGACAAACTGCCCAGAAGCCCTAGGAATGGTTATTGTCCTCATCCCCTTAGGGAAGAAAGGGGCAGGTGAGACCGTTCACCATCTCTGCAGATCAGGACTTCAAAAGGCTGAATATCAGAGTTCGCAATAGGACAAGAACACGGAAATCTGTCAGTTCTGGTCTGGTGAAATCAATGGGCTTCCACCTCTGTGGCTTTAATGGGGCTGAAAACAGAACGGTGTAAATATTGATTTTTTAAATTTTAAGCATCAAGTGAAGCATCCTTTACTTTGTATTTGTTGGAATGCAAAACTGGAATCACTGGGTTTGGCCTTACCGCGTTTCTTATTGCGGGTTAGCTAATTCCAAATTTAAATACACTTGTAAGGTTCCTTCACTTGAAACATTTCCCAGCTCAAGATGTGAACAGATCCCACTGCTGGTGAAGAGTGCGGGAGTGCTGGGAAAGCCAAAGCTCTGGAAGGGAGCCTGGTTGGAGGAGCAGCTCTTTCTGTACCTGGGGGTATTTCTCAGATATTGAGCATGGGATGAGCTGACTCCCCTCCGGCAGCATCTTGTTAGTCTGAAAATGAGCAATGTCCTGCCAGTGGCATGGCTGCAACGGCTTCTCTGTCCTCTAGGCAGGTACAGGGTGATTAANGATGAGCTGACTCCCCTCCGGCAGCATCTTGTTAGTCTGAAAATGAGCAATGTCCTGCCAGTGGCATGGCTGCAATGGCTTCTCCGTCCTCTAGGCAGGTACAGGGTGATTAACCCCCCCGTGCCTGCAGGAGGGCTGCCCTTTGCAGTGCTCCCCAAACACCTCTGGTGTTCGGTACCATTTAAACAGAGACCTCTAGAAGCCGTGGCAGCACTGCTCATTTTTCTGTTGTTTTATTTTGCTTTCTGAGCTACAGAGATGGGAGGAAAAGTTTTACTTTTGGTGATGAAGGTGCTCAGGATCCTCTCAGCTCAACAGTGAGAATGTGTGTGACCTGAGGGGACGGAGTTTGTACAGAGGGATCTTTTGAAAAAGCTTTGATGTTAGCAAAAAATCCACAGGGAAACCACATCTTCTTTTTGCTACTGTGAAGCTGCAGCACTCATTTCCCTGCTTTTCCAGCCAGCCCAGTGTAAGCCTACGGGTGAGATGCCTGCTCCAGAGGAGGCCATGGAGCTGCTACGAGGGCTGGAGCAGCTCTTCTCTGGAGCCAGGCTGAGAGCGCTGGGGCGGGGCAGCCTGGGGGAGAGAAGGCTCCTGAAGGGGAGAGCTGAGAGCAGCTCCAGGGCCTAAAGGGGCTGCAGGGAACCTGGAGAGGGGCTTGGGACAAGGGCCTGTAGGGCCAGGCCAAGGGCAATGGCTTGAACCTGCCAGCACAGGGGAGCCTGAGCTGAGCTCTGAGGCAGAAGCTGTTCCCTGTGAGGGTGCTGAGGCGCTGGCCCAGGGTGATGGCCCAGAGAAGCTGTGGCTGCCCCATCCCTGGCAGTGCTCAAGGCCAGGTTGGACACAGGGGCTTGGAGCAAGCTGCTCCAGTGGAAGGGGTCCCTGCCCATGGCAGGGGTTGGAGATGGAGGAGCTTTAAGGTCCCTTCAACACAAACCAGGCTAGGATTCTGTAATTTGTGACCCTTTCCGCTAGCAAAGCCATCTGTATCAGGTACAATTATGGCCAGCAGTATTAAAGCCATCACTGTTGTAAATAGAACTTTGACAGCTGTCAGTCACTCCTCTGGTATCAGGAGGAGCAAAGTGTGGCAAGCTGCTTTCTGGACCCTGCAGCAGACATCGCTCAAGCCAGATCTAGGCTGGGATTAAACACATGGCAGTGATGGAGAGGTCCCTGTTACCTCCTGCAGTGACCCTGAGCCCATCCATCCTGTGCAGGGTGATGTGGCAGAAGGTGGTGCTTTGGTAGGTGCTGAGCAGTGGTGGGCAGTGAGTGCCAGCTGCCAAACTGGAATCAAGAGACAGCTGAAGGAAAACAGGGAGGAGGTGGGAAAAGGAAATGGTGTTTTTGACAATCTGTTACTTGTGGGGGGGAAGGACCAAAGACCCCCAAAGGACGAGGAGAAAAGGATAAGTTAACATTAAATGGGCATGTGGTGACAGAGGGGGAGATGGTGGGGCAGCGGGAAATGCAGCGGGAGTCTGGAGAAAATCGATATGAGATAAGCGTTGCGGGGTAGCGCTGTTCATCAGGTGACAAAGTTAAAGGCAGCGAGACACTAGAAGTGAGAAAATATCACTGACCCCCTGCAGTATTGATCAAACAGCTGAGACACTCAAGGCCAAAGTCACTAATAAAGTGAGTCGTATCAGCGAGCAGCCCATGAGAGCAGATGAGTTGGCTTCCGAAGGTCTTAAAAATAAAATGTATCTGCAGAAGTTCTTGTTAACCATCTTCTTTGTCTTGTTAAGTGCAAAGGAGACAAAGCAGCTTTGTGGAGAGGCGCAGCCAGTGAGCTGAGATGCATGAACGGTCGCTGTGTTATTAAAGGGGGTTTGAAACCTGAGTGGTTTTTGCAGTGGAGAGAAGAGTTGGTAATGCTGGGGAGCTGGCTGCTGCTGCCAGCTCTGCTAGGGCACCTGCAGGAGCCAGCCTGCTCCACTCAGCAATCATACATCGACTCATACCCCAAATCTGGCTGCACAACTAAAGGGGTGCTGCTGTCTCAGCCTGTCTGCCTGAACTCCTGAGGTGATAACATTGCACATCTGCTAGCAATGTCCCAGGGGCGTTAAATCTGTTCTTAAATCAGTTTACAGTGGGAAGCTGGGGCTATTGGTATTGAAGTGCCTGAAATCGTGCCAGAAGGATTTGATGCCCTCGATTCTTTTGCTTTTTGAAATAGGTTCAGTTCAGCTTCTGTTGGTGCAACCACAACTCTCAGTATCCTCTTTTATAATTATCCTAACACGTCGTCATCTGTTCAGTGTTGCCTTCCTGCGCCTTCTGTTACCTGCCTTGTTTGTGGCTGTTGAGATCCTGAGAACTGCAGAAGCGGAATCGGGTGGGACGGGGGGGTTGGCTCAGGAAGAAAAGGGAAAAACAAGCCCCTCACTCCTTTGGCTGGTTTGGGGGGGTTGGTGTGGGGTGTTTTTGGTTTTGGTTTTGGTTTTTTTTGAGAGAGAGAGAGAGAGGAATTTTGCTCTCACTGGTTCCCATCTTTCCTCTGTTCTCTGCCCACCTTCCTTATGGAGCAGAGAAGCAAGGGAAGATAAAGTAAATATTAACTTACCTCCTGAAAGTGTGCATGAGATCCCTGTTGTAACGGTGCTGAGGTGTCCTAAAAATAGATGGACCAAGAATAATTTTAGCATAAGGACTAACAGGTCCTCACGAGGAGTTTTCTTTGGGAGAAGAGTGTTCAAAGGGTGATGACAGAGGAGAAGGTATTTGAGAAGCTCATCTATAAGGAACAGAGATGAAAGGAACTGCTGCTTCATCAGGTTTCTATATGATAGTAGAAACATCTGCACCTTAAATTCATACCTGAAGATGTTAAAACCAGAAGACTTTGTTCTGATGAATGGGGTTGCCATCGGAAATGTATTGCAAATTTTAACCAGGCCATTGACTGTTTTACATGCAGCAAAGATGGATCAGTCAGCAGAGATTAATTTAATCAAATCAATATGATTACTAAGCCTCATAATAAAACCTTTAATAAAAACTTTGGGGAGAAAAATTGATCACCTTTGCTGAGTACGAGCTGGAAAAACTGTTTGTTCATTAAATTACTTCTTCCAGCAGTTTAGAACGTGATTGGCATCTCCCTCTCCCCATTTCCCCATCCTGTCACATGAGAATAAAACTGGAAACTGGTCCTGCAGAGTTTTGGTTTTCTTTTGCAGTTATCTCTTCCGGTGTTGAAGGTTTGAACGCATTGTGACAGAAGGAAACCCCACTGCAACCTTTGCACCTCTGTCCCTTCAGAAGGGCACAGTTGTGCCTCTGTTGCTGCTCCCAGACATTTTCTTTCAAGCATATTTCATTAACTAAGCAGGAGCAGGGAGTGAAATTTTTAAGTGATCAGCGATCTTGGGCATGCAGCTACCGGGCGACCAAGTGCTTCATGCACACCCTGTTGGGTTGTATTCTCTGCTGAGCCTCTTCAGTTTTATACTCTTACATCCTCGGGAATCATCAGCTGAGACACCTCGGCAGACAGGAAAAGTCATGAAGGAGATGGAAGATCTGCCGGGATCACACATGTGATGAGCTGTGTGTGGCTGCCTTCACAGAGCATCACTATGAAATAGGCTTTTCCCAAAAATATGGCTTGTTAATGTTGCTGGCAGGGTCACAGAGCGGGTTTGTTGTTGCGTCTACTCTTAGAAGAGCGCTGTTTTCCTTTCAAGCACGCATGTATTCGTGCAGCTGGGTGGTTGCTGTAAGCATGCTGCATCTGTAGACTATTCACAGTTATAAGGACTTAGAGCATCACCTGACTGGTGATTCCTCTTTAAGTGATTGCTGTGTCCTGTGACAAAGCAGAGCATTTTAGGCTTTCAGCAAGATCACCTTGCTGGACCTGTGTCACTGGACACGAGTAATCCAGCAGACCTGCTGCTGCAAGGACAAGCACCATCAAACCGTCTCCATTCCTTCCCCTTCCAGTTCATCAGTGTTCTTCCTGTAGTTTCTGACTCTTTATGAAAGACACATCGATTAGACAGTTTGTCTACAGTTGAGCAGTGCAGGTGAGTGTGTGGATGTTGCATGTGGCCTTCTGGACCTGTCTCCATAACTGCTAACTCCATCCCTGTCCTCCCAAAGCAAAGCTGAGCCACCACAGAGTTTGCTGCTAACACAGAGGCTTTACCTGTGCTGCCTCATGAGAAACACTGGTGCCCCTGACTTAAACTGATGGGGCGTGAGGACCTGGGCAGCGCCTGGTGCCTCGGTGAGGCCAGCCTGAGCAGTGGGATAATGGATGATGTGCCAGTGCTGGAGTGCCTGCAAGCACCGTCAGCGTGGTGCTCGTCCTGCCTGTTGGTATGGTAACAACCCATTATTTAGAGGAAGGCACCATCCATAGCACAGTCCAGCTATTTGTACTTGTCTAATTATTGTTACTCTTTGCATTTGCTTCCAGTGTATGAGTAATGGAAGAGGGTTAGAAGAAGGGAAGGTGCAGGGGGAAGAGAGCAGTGATTTGTGAGAGAGGTATCTCATCTCGGCGAGGAAGACATTCATCTTGCTGAGCATCCACAGGCAGACCCAGCAGTGACTGACAGGGCTTAGGTGGGCACCATGGTGATATTTAAGGCTGTTTTGATCTTTGAGCACTGGTTACTCATGTTTTGATTTCTAAATATTCTCCAACAAGCCAGTTGTTCTGAAAGTGAGCTATCTCCTNGACCCAGCAGTGACTGACAGGGCTTATGTGGGCACCATGGTGATAGTTAAGGCTGTTTTGATCTTTGAGCACTGGTTACTCATGTTTTGATTTCTAAATATTCTCCAACAAGCCAGTTGTTCTGAAAGTGAGCCATCTCCTAGGAGACCCGAAGAGATGAGGAAAGACTTCTCAGATCCTGATCCAAGCTATTGCGCTCATCCTTGGTAACTAAAATTGCCCACTTTGTGTAAGAGTTAGTTTTAATTAATTAAACTAGATCAAACAGGTGCTTTCTCCTCCAACACCCAAAGGTAATTCTAGGTTTTTCAGTGCAGAAATCTTTATTCAAACTGGGACAGCAGACATAGCTCTATAACAAGCCTTCTTTTGGTCCAGCATGTTTATGACTGCAGTAAAGCACAGTTGCCCCTCAGGGCACAATGGTTTTGTTGGGAGATTTGTCTTGTCTTTGCTGGATGTAATGGTGGGTGGGAAATAGACCCCGGATGCATCTTTATTGGTATACGTGTGTACGTGTTCACCTGCCTCCTGATAGAAGTTCCCAGAATAATGCTGCTCACCTACCAAAGGGATTCCCTGTGTTTTATGACAGTCTAATTTAGAGTCAGTTAGCCTGCTTTAGTGGAGTACAAAGTAGTTTGCCCTTCTGGAGATTTATAGGAGAGAACAGAATATTTTGTGAGGGTGGAGAATGAGGTGTTTAATTCCTGCTTCATTGAGAGATGCGTAAATTGGAAATCTGGATGTGTCAAAATAGAAGATGTAGCCCAGTATCAACTTAAATAAGCTTTATTTAATTGAGCATTTTACACTGTGCTTCACACACAGCTTAGCTGTGATAGTTTTAAACACCCCACACTTCCAACAGGTAGTCATTTGTAGCACCCTTCCAATCAGCCTGTCAATAGGTGGGTTGGATTTCTTTGGCCACTGCCATCTACCAAAGACCAGCTTGTACCTTCTGTAGTAGAGCTTGTATTTGACGCAACAAATCCTCCCCTTGGTTTGAGTGATACTTAAACATCTAGAACCAAGAAAGCTCAACAACCTGTTGTCTGGCTCCTGTTGTTTCACAGGTGTATGTTACACATGGAGTGTTTATAGGTGCAGTGCAGGAATTCTCTTCAGGACCACCTTTGTTGCACACCTTGATGCCGCTCTGCAGAGGGATCGAAGCTGATAGTTTTGGTTTGGTTTTCTTCTTCCTTTTATTTTTTTTTCCAACTGATTCCTGAGAGGAGGTTTCTTGAAGTCTGCACAAGTTCACACCATGCCCTGACCCGTGGTTATAGAGAATTTCATGCTTGTGTTGCTCTTCAGGCTGTTCTGATAGCAGAGACTTGCACTGTTGATGCAGAGCCATGTTCAGCAATGTGAGGCCTTTGCAAGGCGATCAAACTGTTCTTACTCTGCTCTAGAGAGGGCAGTGGGTAAATCCAGCAGCTGATGTGTTACCCTTCAGCATGCTCTTGGTTTCTATGAAAGAACAGTAAGTATGTCCTTCAGTAAATAAACGGTTGTATGAGAAGGAAGATGCTGGGCCTGGACTAGAACTAGAGGGGTTGCTACCAAGGGTAGCACCAGCTTTCTGTTTGTACTGATGATATTGCACTTTGGAGGATGTTTGGGAACCACTACAGCCAAAACCCAGGTGGTCAAATATAGCTTTTCCATCCTCAGTTCTGGAGGCATGCACCGTATTCCTTGTAACACCCTGATCTCTCAGGCCACTGAAGTGCTGTGTCGGGAGTTTGCTGTGGTAGGGATGGGAAGCAGTTTTGTTCCTTCTCCCCTTTGCAATCCATAGTGGCTGGGCACCTAATCAGTGTTTCTCTCCCCTGAGCAGTTGGTTCTGTTTATTACTAATAGACTTGCAACCAAAGCCATTCTTTCTTTTAGGGACAGGAAGAGTTTTGAAGCTCCACAACAGTAAAGTCTCTCATGATCAAAAAATCAATGTGCTCAACCCTAAAACCTGCTCATACTTGAATGTTTCTTGGTAAATAAATTAGAAGATGTTTCTTGGCTGAATTTTCCCGCTGTTCCAGCTCATGGCCAAGCATCCCTGTTCTCCCCTTGCCCTGCTGTGCAGGCAGACCCAGATGTGGGGAGCGCTGGGGCTGCATTTAGCCTGCCTGTTCAGTAATGTGATCTGGGAAAGGAAGAAACAAAAGACCTCATCTATAAAAGGCGCCCACACAAGGCAATCCAAGGGCATGTGGTGGTAACAGCCAATTATGATGGTTTTATAAAAGACGACATTACAGCACTGAGAGTATTGACTGAACCTTTAGCCATTGCAGACATTGAAAGAGAGAGAAAGAATGCGTGTGAGGTCAATATATGCATCTTTAGATCTATTTATCTCTGGGTGCTTTTTCCATTCCCCTTCCTGTTCAATATGGCATAATTTACCTTCATAAAGTGTTCGGCGTCAGGGGTCCATTATCAGAGTAATCAGTTTTGATTAGTAGAGAAAGGGTACAAAATTGTTTAGCCTCTAGATAGAACTGTGAAGAGTGAGTAAACTATGCTTGACAGCACCTAATGCAGTTAGAATGTAGACTTAATTTGATTCCAATTCTTTATGGCTTTCCGTGATTTCAAGCATCTATTGGTTTGTTAGAAAAATATAATAGGAAATGGGCCGTGGCAGGAGGGAGGGGAGAGGGAGGAGAGAGATAATTTAAGTTTGCAGGATGCAATTTTCCTCAATATAAACATTCTAATGCAATTTGATGCCCATTGTGTTTTGATGTGCCAGGTGGGAGCTTCTATTCTGTAACTCTGGTTTTGGCACTTGGAGTATATTGGGGGTAACCCAGGCTGGAGGTTGGTGGTTTATTCCCAATGCCACGAGCTGAGCTTCAGAAATTCTGTCGTGTACTACAGAGCTGGGAGTCAAGGATCTTGTCTTTCCTTCCCAGCTCTTCCCCTCGTACCAGATTACAGTGCTAGCATCCTCCTAACTTGTGCTTGCTTTTTTTGAAACGCAGTGGAGAATCATGTAAAATCCATTAATGATGGCAGAGCTCTTGGAGATCCTCCAGTGAAATAAGTCTCCT
Source organism: Agapornis roseicollis (assembly GCA_002631895.1). NCBI lineage: Eukaryota > Metazoa > Chordata > Aves > Psittaciformes > Psittacidae > Agapornis > Agapornis roseicollis. Next base: position 37,625 of record NDXB01000411.1, on the reverse strand, counting down.
GCTTTGAAGTCAATCATTAATCAGGATGTGATTAATGCTACTGAGTATACCATCAGTGTAAGAAAAGTCAATTATGATTTTACTAAGCAATGACTTCACCCTGCTCTGATTCTCAGGGCAGCCCACAGAACAGCAGTACGGAATGCTGGAAAGGATTAGCTATTTTCCCAGCCTGCTGCAATTTGTTGGTTTGAATCCTTAGGTCTATCTCAGTTATGCCTAAGGCAGCTGCTTTACAAGTGATGTCTCTGCCTCTCCCACCTGGAAGCAGAGGTTAGCTACAACCATGACTCAGTTTTTTCCATCTCTAGTTTAGCTTAATGATGTCTAGGGAAGAATTGTGAATCGCAGCCTGCGTTGCTTCTTTTGAACCTGGGAGACTGATGTGGCAACTTAGATTAACCCCACCGCAAATGTGAGCATCGTTGCTTAAGGACTTTTCTCAGGGACCCGGTGGGCCTTGGAGTTAAAGTTTGTAAAATTACCCAGTATTTTGGTTATTGAATGGAGTAATTCTGTTATCAGTGTAAGGTGAGAAAGGAAGCTCTGATCAGCACTGCGGAGCGGGAAAGTTTGTTTTGAGAGGCTGAAGGCAAAAGACTAGGCTATGGACAGACCTTTGATAGACTGAAATAAAAGGACTTTACCCTGCGTTTATCCATGATGAATTCTACAGGAACATCTCTTACCTCCTGCTTGTTTTGTTTGCTTTTGTAGCAAAATTTGTCTTTACTAGAAAATTTAAGTGGTGTACTGTTTAAATGCAGGAAGAGATGAGATGAAAGGAGAAAAGCCTCTGTACTTGTGCAGTGTGTTTCTTCATCTACCTCACTTCAAAGACTTGTGGAGTTCCTGGCCAGAACCCTTCTCCCACCTTCAGTGCCACCACCCTGCCCCATGCTCCGTCATCCTCTGTTTTCTTAGAACCATAGAATGGTTGGTGTTGGAAGGAACCTTAAAGCTCATTTGGTTCCAACCCGGGCCACGGGCAGGGACACCTTCCACTAGAGCAGCTTGCTCCAGGCCCCTGTGTCCAACCTGGCCTTGAACACCATCAGGAATGGAGCGTTTACCGCTTCTTTGGGCAACCTGTATCAGCACGTCACCACCCGCAAAGTAAAGAACTTCTTACTTATACCCAACCAGAGCTTCCCCTGTTTCAGTTTGAACCCATCACCCCTTGTCCTATTGCTACAGTCCCTGATGAAGAATCCCTCTCCTGCATCCTTGTATTCTGGTTCTGAGGTGGTGGAGTGGGACCAGCCCCTGCACACATCTGCCTCCCGGTGCATCCCTGCATCACTGATTGTGATGGGAAGCGATGCACAGGGGCAGTTGTCATTCATGTCAGGATGTGGGGTTTAGTCCTATAGCAGGTGCAGATGGGGAAATCCACACTTTGTTAGATGTGTTCTAATCCCTACCACCCCTCCTTTGCTCTTACACTAAAGTGACACCAAGATTTCATTTTAGCCTGGCACTGGATAAATGATCAACCAGAGAGAGGCGAGGAGATGAAGGCACAGAGCAGGGCTGGCTAGAGGTCACCAGCAGCACTCCTGTGGTGAGAGGTGCAGCAAGGCACACGGCAGCACCTGGGTCATCTGCAGCTATAAAAAGTTATGCAGATATAAAATTGATGGTAAAACCTGAGTCTGCCAACTCCCACTGTATTTAACCGAAGCTTTTAAACCCTTCTCAGATACCCATCGTGTTCCAAATTTCCCTTTTTCTGTCTCCCTCCATTTTCATATTCCAAGAGAGCCAAGGGGTTAGAAGAAAACCAGACAGATTTCTTAGGGTTGTACAGTGAAGTTCAACAAGGGATCAGCCTGGATCTTGCATCCACCACGCCAAGCCGAAGTGCTGGAGCTCGCCCTGAGTCACACACAGCTGCTGGTACCATGTCTCCCTCTCCCATTGATGCTAGTGTTACTTGCCCTGGGTGAATTGATCAATAACCTTTTACATGGCATATTCCTTTTCTTTGAGCTTTATCTATAAAGTTAGAGCTGGGCAAATCAATTTGCGTAATAGGATCTCTAGTCACAGATCCTTCAGTGTTTGGTTTATACCCTCTAGTGACCAGAGCTTTTAGTATGTTTTAATGCTTGGAAACAGAGACAGTGCTGCTTGCTCGTGTGCTTTTACTGAGTCTTAAGATATTTGGTCTTGTGTTTATAGTTTCAGCTCCTAGAGGCAAATGACTGCAGGAGAATCTTGGCTTTTGTTTTAAAGCATTTTTAGTAATTGTGGTTTGAAAGAATGGCTTCAAAATGTGATCTGGCTCCACTGGAAAGACTCAGGAACTAGAAAGCAAATAAAAACTTCAGTTAAAATACCATAGCCCCTATTATTTTTTGTGCTACTTGTGCTTTTCTTCAAGGGGTGGATAACTTATACTCATGGTACATGTCTGTCTATCTAAGTCTACATGTTTGGAGATGTTCGGTTGTAATTTTATCATTTGGAAGCTTAGGTTTAAGTAAGGAATTGACAAGCAGTTACCATCAATTACAACAAAAATATTTGAAACTGCTCTCCTCCTGTGTTGCTTCACTTGCTGCAAATCCAATGCAAGCCTCAAATGCAGAATGCTGGGCTGTGGAAATAGCTTTTCATGGTGAATTTATTTCCACTTTGAAAAGCTGGAAGTGCCTGTAGGAATTTCTGCAACTTAAATTAAGAAAATGCACTTCAGGCCCTAAAAGGATGGGCAAGAGGTGATGTGACACTGAGTGGTTTGGCTGACAGTGGTGGTTTGTTGGTCAAAAAAGGGGAGGAAATGACGGTCAATATCTAAAACGTCTGAATTGTCTCTTATTTTGTTCCATTTTGTTTTTAAATAATGAAAATCATATACTCTATTTTCTGTATGTTTTTGGTTCAGCCGATGAGTTTCACACAGCCCATCTGAGCTCTGTGCCAGCAGCCTGCTGGAGTGTATATATCTGTGAGAAAAATGGAATTGGTGCAATGAACTGTTCACAGAAACGTCTCTGTGGACTTTCCATGCTCACAGAAATGCCAGTGTCCTCTTTCACTCCCTGGGAAAGCTGCAGGGCCACGTTCCTACTCCCTATGCCTGCGAGCATTACCACTGCTCTTGGACCACTTCAGGAGCCTGAGCTGCCTGTAGGTTAGAGTTGCCTGTTTGAAAAGATATGTTGAAAACAGATTTTGACCTCTAAAGTGCAGGTTTTGATTTCTGAAGAGAGAAACAGGCTGAATTGGTGAGGTATGGCTGAAATGGGACACGTCACAACGCTTGTCATCTCTGACAGCAACTGGCCTTGCCTGACCACGTCAGTGGAAGGGGAGAGTTTTGCTGTGGACATCACATCTGTTACTGCAGATCCCTGCTGGAAACTTTAGCCTGCGTGTGGATGGGCAGGAGGTACTAAAACAAGACTGCAGAGTGAATAAGAAGGACTTCTGTTGCAGCAGAACTCTGCAACACCTGTGCAATCTTAAGGAAGTCTGTAACATCTTAAGTGAATTTGTTTCAGCTGTGTTCACGCCTTTTTGTCAAGTACTTCCCATGAAAATTTGGACTACAAAATCCTGGTGGTATGAAAGCTTTTCTTTCTCTGCAAGGTTTAAAGTTGTGTGCAGCAGTTTTCCATCTCCCAGGCCAGGAGTTTGCATGTGTGAATTCTAGTATTGAGTTCACAATTTTTGACCAAAGCTGATGTTTATTATGTGACACAACCGGTGTGTCACTTACTGGTTTAATGGCAAAGTTGCTACATCTGTTGTGGAATTGTGATCTGTGGAGCAGCAAGAACAGAGGTTGCATTAACGCCATAGTTTGCCTGTGGTAAATGATACTGATCAAAGGATGCGATTTATTTTTGTAGCAAAATGAGGTTCTAGCAGGTGATGCTTATCTCGATGCCCACATGGATGTGTGTACTCCTGGTGGTTTAGGAAATTCATCTCCAGTATAAAATTTCGCAGATTTCCATTCTTTAGGCTGGGGTAACTCAGATTTCTGGACACAAAAGCAATTGCAGGCGAACTCCAAGAAAATGGATCTTGTTTAGTACCTGAAGGTCATTTGCTGTGTTGGGGAAGGGTCACTCCATCAGTCAGCAGTTATCAGGCTTTAAGCGTATCTGGGACTACATGATTTAAAGAGGTAACATTTTTCAGTAGTTAAAAGATGCTGGTGATTAAATAAACCCGGTCCAGTGCGCACGAGTTCTTCTGCTTCTCGAAGTTCATTAGCGATAACAAGACTCTTGGCATTTGAGTAATAAATTTGTGATCTAGGAGCTCTTGTAAGCAGGCTGAGGAACTCAGGTGGTGACATTAACAGTGCAAATACAATAGCCTTTGGAAAGAAACTTCTTGGATAGGGGAAGAGGAAAAAAGGGCAGCCAAGTGTGGGAGCATGGGAGGAGAACATCATCACATCCCCTGTACAGAATGCATCCACTCACCACACACTGCATCTATTTTCTGTCATTTCTTTGAAATAGCTCTTTTGAAATAGTTCCTCAAAATAGCACTGTGAAGAGCATATATGAGATAGGAACAGGTAACTTCTGACCATAGCAGCTCATGTTAAATGTGAACTGTTCTCTGACCAGGCTACAGGCTAGGAAGGAGCCTGTATTAACTTTTTCTCTCATAGGACTATGGTGGGAGATAGAAGCAAAATTAGCAGAATAAAATCTCAAGGACCATAATGGAATAAACATATCTGATAACCAATCTTCTAATGGGAAAATCTGGCATCTCTTACTCAAAGAGAAATAGTGAGGAAGAAAGCATCTGTGGAGCCCTTAACTGTTCAGACTGAGCAAGCAGAGTGGTAGAAGCTGGTTTGCAATGTCAAACACCAGGTTCTTGTTGTAAGTAATCTAAACCTTTGCACACCACAATGTATTTCCTTTAGCCAGTGTGACTGATATATCTCTCTCTGTCAGGCTCACCTCAATGGAGTTTGCTGCAATGCTTTGCTGCTCATGGCAATGTTGAAATTACCAACCTGAGCTAAAATCACACATCTTCGAAGACAAGGTGAGTGGGTACAGGACACCAGCTTTCTTGACGAGGTTCCAGCAAAAGCACTCTTTTCCCCATCCTCAGTGTTTTGAAATGGAAATTGGAATAGTATTAAAAAAACATGCAACACTGCTTGAAGTTGCAGAATAATGTGTATATAGGCTGAGAGAGCTGGGCTGGGGCAGCCCCGGGGAGAGAAGGCTCCTCAAGGGGAGACCTGAGAGCAGCTCCAGGGCCTAAAGGGGCTCAGGGAACCTGGAGAGGGGCCTGGGACAAGGGCCTGTAGGGACAGGCCAAGGGCAATGGCTTGAACCTGCCCGAACAGGGGAGCCTGAGCTGAGCTCTGAGGCAGAAGCTGTTCCCTGTGAGGGTGCTGAGGCGCTGGCCCAGGGTGATGGCCCAGAGAAGCTGTGGCTGCCCCATCCCTGGCAGTGCTCAAGGGCAGGCTGGACACAGGGCTTGGAGCAAGCTGCTGCAGTGGAAGGGGTCCCTGCCCGTGGCAGGGGTTGGAGGTGGGGGAGCTTTAAGGTCCCTTCAACACAAACCAGGCTGGGATTCTATAATTCTATGATACAGACTGGTGTGGGGGCCCTTTCCAAAGGCAGTGCTGTTGTAAGTCAGTTGCTGTATTTTCTTAGGTTAGGATCCCACATTCAGAGTTATCCTCAGACCATCAGCCCATGTCCAGCTGATCCAGTGCCCCTTACAGCAAGAGCTCTCAGAAGGCTCTGGTGTGTCTCAGGAGAATGTATGGTATTATGGGCCCGGAGCAAATGGCAGGATGTGTCCTGTATTTTTGGGGACTAAGGAGAGTAAAGGGGCTCATAAAAATCAATACATTTACTAGCACAGAATGAAACAACAAATTAGAATTGTGCTGAACTCCAGTTCTGGGGTTTTATAATCCACAGAAACTTATCAACTTCAGAGACCTGTGCAAGCTGGGAAAAAAGTAAGCTTTTCATTCCATCCCCAAAACACAGAGAAGTTAGAGCATTTTTATGACACATTTTAGGACAATGACCTGGGCAACGTGTTTAGCTGCTTCACTTGCCTCGTAAAACCCAGTTTATATGGTCCTGGAATCAATCCTGTTCTGTTTTGGGGTTTCCAGAGCAGGGATTGCCAGAAGAAGCATTTTATGATCTAGAGCTAATGTGTCAAAGGGACGTAGACCAGAACTATTGCCTTCACCTCCGTGGTCAATAGGAAATAGATATTTAGACATAAATAACCTTTGCTGTGGGGTGGGGAGAACATCTCTCTGCTGTATAAGGTTTGAGGACACTTGTCTGTTTTCCAGGACCTGATCTTTTGAGTTTATTCACACTGCACAGCACAAGGTGAGCAAGAAAGATACCCTGGTGTTGAATTTTACATAGTAGTGTTTGAATATTGTTGTGTGCTTATTCTTCTGCCCCCCAAAAAAAAACTAAAAACATTTGGAAATACCAGATGTGCCTCTTCATCGCTTTAGAGCTTGCAACAGCTTCAGTTGCTTGACTTTCTCAGGCAATACCACTACCACCACCCCCTCCCCATTTTAGCATCTAATTCTGAATTGAGTTCTAACCCTGTTTTCCAGCTCCCCATGCTGAAGGTGCAGCTGGAGCAAAAAAGGGCCAGACTGTCTGAAGAATGAAGGGTGTGAATGAGCCGAATATTGCATGCTTGGAGGTGAGCAAAAGCCATGTGCCCTCAAGCCAGACCCCTCACTTGCTGCTTGTGTCTTTACTCTGGACCTTTGCTTTCTTAAAAGGTTGGTTTGTTTTCCTGTGACCTTCTGGAGAAGCCCAAAGATGAAAATATCTGTGTTATGGAAGTGCATGGTTTGAGCTCAAGAAGAAAAGAAGGTAGGTTTGGGAGAGTTAGATCTTCTTCACCCACCCAAATAGATATATTTCTAAATTAACATTTGAATGCCTACTTGTTTAGACAAAGCTGTCTGCTTGTAGTTAATATTTCTGCATCCTTTGCAAGTATTTAGCTCTATGGAGAGCAACTATTATTGCTACTTCTTCTTGCACTGATAGGATAAATAGCACTATGGCCACAGCTGTCGCTGCAGCCACACACTGCAGAGTGCACATCACTGCCCTGCCACAGCCCAGGAAAAGGAGAAAAATCAGAATTCAAGCCCTGTCTGAAAAGTAAAAGGGACAAATTAGTTTCTTGTCACTGCGCTGCAATAAATACATTGTCATTTTTATACCCCAGTGAATCATATTCTCCATTTCCCCCGTAACTATTATACAGTCTGCTGGCAGTACATCATTTTTTGGTAATTTTATTTTCACCAATTGTTTTATGAAATTTTTGAGTTTTATGGACACTAAAACAAATCTAGCCTGCGAGTATTATAGCCCTTTAAATCACCGGCAGGAAATCTCAAGGTTCCTCCAGACTGTGAGAGAAGGAAGCTTTAGGAAAGAAAGATTGCTTCTAGCTTATAAACTGAGCAAAAACCCAGAGATAAGTTTGTAAAAGGGACATACATCATCACTGGCAAAAGTAGGACGTAAAACAACATCTCTGTGCTCAGCTCCCTTAAGAATAAAAATGGATTTTTATTTAGCAGAAACACTAAAGCAGTTGGGGAAAGGAACACACAAGGTTTTCCATGCTTTCTTAACCATAACAATCCTTATTTCCTGCACAGCCACTGTGTCAGGCACCACCTTGCTAAATTGCAGTTATTTGTAGTCCCAAACTAGTGGAAACCTGGCAGAATTCCCTAATTCCAGCCTGAATGCATGCAGTGTGCTTGGCTGAATTTGGTCCTCATGATGCTGAAGAAGTGATGGCACCTGGGCACAGGGGAAAGGGATCACCCAAGTTCTCCTCTCTTATCTGCAACCTTTGCTAATCTAATCCATCTGGACTGGGTTTTCTTGAGAAGGTTTTGCCAGCTGCACAGGATTTCAGACGGCAAAGGGAAGCAGAGACCTGCAGAGCTGCCCTGCACACAGGCAGCTTGCTAGGAACCCCCAGGGCCTAGGAAAGCAGATAGAGACCTAGGGAAGTTGCTGTGGCCCGGGCTCTACCTGACATCTCTGTCCTTACCAAACAAGCTACTTGGCTTTGGCTTTCTGAGGAGCGGCAGGTTATGGTTTCCAAAAATAAACCAAAATTGAGTTATAGTATGCTAAAAGGTGGTGATTTAAGTGTTTTCTAAGTAAGCTCTTTGCTCTTGATAGATTGCTTGATGCACTTTGCATATCTCTGAATATAAGAAAGTAGAAGTAGGTGAGATGGTCTTGCTTAGATGGAAACATCGAACAAGGACTTTTCTAACTGGAAATGTGAGAGGTGCAGATAGACGAGCCCTCATCCCGGTTCTCAGGTGAGCTTTGCAGTCTCGAAGGAAGTACTCCTTTTACTTTTCCCTTTTAATTTGCCTCTAAATATTGTTAAGGACTCTGAAGATCCTGATGTTAAATATTTGTTCTGGGAATTGGACGAAACAGTTTTTTTAATCGCTCTTGTTTCTAAGATTTATCTTTTTAAAGGTAATAGAAATAAGACATTTAAAGAATACTGTAAACATGGCTACTCTGTCTCAGACCTGTGGTCCACTGTGGCCAGAAGCAGAACCCTATAACTGTATTGCATATCATGTTTTTCTTGGTATATCCTTCTAGCAATCTATTATGTAGGAACTTCTGAGCCACAGGGAACACATTTGTTAATGGCCCTCAATGGATTTTTCCTCTGTGAATTTATTGAGTTGAACATATGTATGCTTACGATTTCCACAGTATAATGTTGGAATGATTTCCACTCTGTAATATGCGGTGTGACGGAAACAGAAAGTCTCGTTTGTTCTACCCTTAAACCCTTTGCTTTCCCTTTCTTCATCTGATGCCCTACATTTTGTTTCACAAGAAGCTGTGAGTTATCACTGCCCATTTACCTGCCTGTGATGCCCATGAGCATCTTTGAGATTCCTTCCCTCATCTTAATCTGGACATCTCCTTCGCATGCAGAGAAGGCCAGGTTGACCTCTAATTTTTGGTCAAAAAAACCCTTTCAGAGGGAATGCAATGCTACTCCAGAGCAGGGCTGGGTTTACATGCTGTGGTTTTGGGAGGCTGTAACAGTAACTTGTGCCTGTTGGCTAAAAATCAAGAGGGGATTGAGGCCCTGAAGAAATTCTGTCAGTAAAGGTAGGTCCCTCAGTAAATGGTGTTCTGGTTGCAAAATGAACCTTTCTGAAAAACAAGTACAAGGTAAAAACCTCTATATGTGAAGTTTATATTCCCAGCCTCCGACCTTCAGACTGTGCATTCTGAATATATCAGTAAAAAATAAACGTGGAGCTACTTTTCCCGTTCTACTTGAAGAGGAAGCCATACAGGTTTGAAACCAAACTGACTCTGACTGTTTGCAGTCCTGGTTTTAGGCTCCACCATGCATTTTGGCTGTTCAGAACATGGCAATACTGCCTCGTGTCTCTGTTTGGGTGTTTCAGGAGAAGATCTCTTTAGCAACCTGAGGATCACCCCCTGCCCACGTGGTTGATGATTTTCCTCCTGACTCTAACATGAGAGCATTTTCCATCCTGAGGATTTATAAGTGGTTTCTAATCTGTTAGAAACATGTTAGGGGTGAAGCACTTCGTAATGTGAACGGTTGTGAAGAAAAGCAGAGAGGACAGCAAGGTACAGTCAAGTGACGAGTGAGTGAGTAGATGTGCTCAGCATGTCTCGATCTCCTCAGGAGTGCCTGTTGAAAAACAGGGCATGGCTGGACAATAGTAATGACATTTGGCTCAGGCTGTTGTGTAGTGCTGATGGATGCTTGCAAGGAAGAAAGTATCTGTGAAAGAGGGGGTTGAGCTCTATTGGCAGCACTTGGGACAGAAAAGGAAGCAACAAGAAGCCCCAAACCTGCTGCTGTAGCTGGTGTGTGTGGAGGGGCCACAGCCCAGCCTGTGCTGTCTGATGGCTGCAGGGGTCCCCCTGCAGATCTGAGCACCCCGTTCACATCAGGAATGTTCAGCTGAAAAAATGCATGTCTCATTCTCTCTAACATCTCCTCCTTGAAAACAAACCCATGCCACTGCCTCCTCACCGCACTCTTTGCTGCTCTCTGCTCTCTCCTCCCTCCCTCTCCCATTTGCACAAAGAGCAGCTCTTACTGATTTTTTTCTCTATGTAGATAAACTTGATTCTTTTTTTCCTTTTTTCTTTTATTCTTTTCTTTCTCCTGCCGTGCTGTTTAATCTCAACTCGGAGCCCCAGAGCGGGTGCAACGTTACAGCAGTTTTGTCATGTTGGCTGTCACCGTGCTGACAGCCCTGTGACAGCTGGCAGATGTACAGATGATGGATGTTTTCTCCCTTGTGCAAGGACGATGGGATAAAAGTGCAAACAAACCGGGTAATAGATGGGAAAAGCAGAGCAACGTTGATAAGGCCTGGTCCTCACTCTGTGATGTATGGGAAAGCAAGCTGTGGGCAATTTGTTTCAGAGAAATGAGGGGCTCTTTGTAGAAAGGGACACAAGGAAAAGAATCAAAACCAGAGAGGAAATAAAGAAATAATAATAAGGTGGGGGGGTGGGGTGGGGGGTGGCTGGGGTGGTGGGGAGGAATACCCAAAGCTTGTCTTTATTGTGGCAGCACCAGCCTGCTGTTATGGCAATAGGCAAATCTCATTTCAAGGCCAGGCCTGCGGTCCCTGGCTCATGCCTATGCCTGGCACACAATGAGGGACCCCAGAGGAGGTGTCTGGGCTGGGAACACTGCGTTTCTCTCTGCTTGTTTCTGCTGCTTCACTCATCTCTCCTCTGGAGTGCCAGTAGCACCTCCTTTATTTATGGTACTGAGGCACTGTCTGAAAAGAGCTAACGAATGGCTGCACTGGACAGAGAAACTTTTCAAGCTACTTGCTTGAACTGGGTACTTGGGAAGTTCATAACGTGTCTGGATACACACAAGTCTGCTGATCTCTAAAAGCCTGCGGTGGTCCCATGCTGCGCTCGGCTTTGGTGCTCCTGTATCCACAGCAGCCTCCCCAGTGGGGAGGGGGGTGATGCTGCAAACAGGGCACCGGTGTAGGTGGGCTTGAGCAGAGGGTGATGTTCACCTTGTCTCTGAAAGCAGAGAGCTCTAGGCTGGGTCACAGTAACTGCAGGGGATGGGGCTGGTAGGAAGCTGCCGCTGCAGCCAAGCATGTGAATCTGGCTGGCAAAGGCCAGACATCCTCCAGCAAGGGTGCAAGGCAAGAAGGAGGGTGCGTGTGTTGCAGCCGCTGCTGTGTCTCTCTTTAGAAGAAACTGAGCCCTGAGGGGCACTCTAAAATGCAAATAGTGTCTTCCAGGGATCCCATGTATATCCTGGATATTAATACTGTGGTGCCATTATTGCTAACATGGATGTACATGCCCTCACAGCCCCCCGTACCAGCATGTACATTGTGGGATGCCGTTGTCTCCCCTTGCTTCCCTTCCGCTTCGGTTCTGTCACTGTCAGGGACTTATTTAGGCTCATAATAGTGATAATTTATTACAGCATACTTCCTACAGTGAGTAAATAAGTCTGTCTCCTTTAAACTCCCTTGGTAATTAGAAGAATGAAAGACTGTACCATGTATTAGCATTTAGTTTCTCCCAACATTTATACAAGGCCATTTTCTTGCTGACAAACTGTCGGGCAAATTGTTCTTGAGAAAGTCTGTCAGATGAAAAGGTGTTATGATTAAACTGTTGGCATAAATTTGGGTGACAATAAATCCTTTTATTGCATTAACTGGATTTATTTGCCTGCAACTACCGTTAAGGGTTTGAAGAAACAATAATAAACAGGTTGAATTTGCACCTGCTTAAGGGTAATTAATGCGCTCTCTAAAAATAGAGAGTCTGCTTTAAAATAAAATCCATTTAGTGATCTAGAGGCTGCTGATGAGGAAATGGGTGTAGTATTAGCTGTATGTGTATGTCAGCTCTGCATCAACAAAAATCCTCAAGTGCAGTGATGATGCAGTGAATCTGGGAAGGGCTCTGTTTAAGCGCAGGCTGGAAGGGCCTGATTCTTCAAACCCTTTCATTGGCAAATACTGTCTTGCACTAGCAGCCTTTTCTGGTGTAAGAGGCCGGCAACCCAGTGGCTTTAGGCTGTATGAGTGTGCACTGATTATATGTGTATAGAGAGCACATAGCGGTGATAGCATCAGATCTGCTTCATGGACATGCTGTGGGAACGGCACAGGGGACTAGGCTTTGGCTTACGGCTTCTCTGGTATGGCTCGGCTCAGCTGCCATGGTCCTCTGCTTGGAGCCAGCTGAGGGTAAATTTGCCAGGGCTTATGGGCTTATGGGCTTAATGCACTGTTGACCTGTCTGCTTTTGCTCCAGCCCTGTATCAGTACAAGAGCTGCCCTGTGGACCCTTCTGAAGGGGCTCAGACTGGGCGGTTGTGTGCCTTGGCAGTGTACCCAAATTAAATCCATCACCCTTGGTTTGGTTTTCCCACTTTTGTTTTCCAACTCTCGTGGTTCTGAGGAGAGAAGGAGAACAGATTCCTTAGCTGAAGAAGGGAAAATTCAGCTCATGCCTCTGTTATTGCATCCCAGTGTCTACATGGAGTCATTTGTTTCCTGGCTGGGTAATTTGAATATGCAGATAGTCTAAGTGTCTGCCAGTGCTTTTACTACCCATGTTGGTTCTCCTGTTCCCTAGTTTGCTGGCTGGAGGCTGGTAAGATAATGTAAACACTTCTGTGTGTATTAAACCAGCCATTGGAGAGGGGAGTTGTGGGTGGTTTTTATTCTTGTGATAGAAGAATTTCTAGCAGAGGGATGTGAGGGGTATTAGTGAATTCCAAACACCATGGCTTGCAAGTTAGTTGCTGTGCTACAACCCACATCTTATTATGGTGTTTTTCTGGCTGTAGGGCTATAGTGCGTTTCATGTAGGATTGTTTTTCCTTAATGTTTTTAACATTTTTCCACCTCTTTAATATTCTCTTATGCTCTAACCAAGAGGACCGGTATGTTTGCTGCCACACTAATGGCTCGGGAACACATGTCATTGATTTTAAATTTATGCATTTGGGGGAGTTATTTGGTGGAGCAGTTAGTATGCAGAGAAGGGATGAGATGATTTCATAGCCACTCTCCAAGCCAGAGAAGCTGCTTTTCATCTGTGTTTGGCTTAGATGTTTTGTTTAACTTGTCCCTCTCTCTATAGTGAGCCATCAGGTTGGCATTAGCATTAGTGCACCTCAGTCCCAGCCCTGCTGTTGTGATCTACAGAGCTATAAGGGCAGAAGGAGAACACCTTGGCCACTGATCTCCAGGTTGCCTACAGGTCTCCCACTGTACCCATCCTAGCTGTTGGGTTGCTCACTGCCACCTCATGCCCAGAGGTAGGCCAAAGTATTTTAGTCAAAACAAGTTTAAGGAAAAAAGCTAACTATTTGTAACAAGGTTTTTATCCAGGAATGCATTCATTTGAGTAATGCCTTCAGTTAGAAGCTTTCTTAGGTACAGGATTGCATTGAACTGGATTCTGCCTTCACTGCCTGGGGCAGGAGGTCTGGCTATCTGAGGTGCTCGGATGCTATGAGAAAAGACTGTGCTCAGAGTCATGCTGTCATAGGCTGGTGATCGTTTTGGGCTAGTGGAACTGGGTTTTACTTCTGGTAAGTAGTTTATTTAAAATCCAGACTTCATCTATTATTTAGCAATGAGTAGAGCTGAGACCCAGGGGAAGGCTCTCTGGACTGTGCTGGTAGAGCAGCAGAAGGTCATAGAATCATGGAATAGTTTGGGTTGGAAAGGACCTTAAGATCATAGGCAGGGACACCTCACACTAAACCACGGCACCCAAGGCTTCATCCAACCTGGCCTTGAACACTGCCAGGGATGGTCACAACCTCNTAAGATCATAGGCAGGGACACCTCACACTAAACCACGGCACCCAAGGCTTCATCCAACCTGGCCTTGAACACTGCCAGGGATGGAGCACTCACAACCTCCCTGGCCAACCCATTCCAGCATCTCACCACCCTCACAGGGAAGAATTTCTTCCTTAGATCCAATCTAAACCTCTCCTGTTTAAGTTTGCTTTAACTCTGACCAACAAACTCTCTGTTAACTGCTCACCTGTCCCTAGAGAGAGTTCCATAGTCTCCAGCCTATCCCTAACATAAAGGGCAACTCCCTCTCCCTGCAGGCCTGTCT
>NDXB01000411.1:3449-23376 GCA_002631895.1 Agapornis roseicollis | reverse complement strand
ACAAACTCTCTGTTAACTGCTCACCTGTCCCTAGAGAGAGTTCCATAGTCTCCAGCCTATCCCTAACATAAAGGGCAACTCCCTCTCCCTGCCTACCAGGCCTGTCTTTCCTAAAAAGCCTGTAACCTTCCATTCCAACACTCCAGCCATAGGAGCCATCCCACCATGTTTCTGTGATGCCTATTATATCATACCCCCACAGGTGGGCACACATCTCTAATTCCTCTTGTTTGTTTCCCATGCTACGGGCGTTTATGTATAGAGACCTCCATCATTGTGTCCTGCCATTCCTGCTGGAATGGGAAGCTGTGACACATGGCTTTTTCTACCTTTTTAAAGCTTCCTGACCCAGATGCAGAAAAGATTCCTTCTTTTAACTGTGAGCATTCTCACAGGGCAAGTGCACACATTTCTATCCTGTTCCATTCCAACCATTGACTCGTTGTGCAAAATCGCTGCATGTTAATTTGGCTCGGAAGTTTTCAAAGGGGGGTGTGTGGAGAAAAGTGGCTCCTGTTTCAGTTGGACAGGGTAATGTGGGAAATACTTTCCACCCATTAGCAGATGATAAAAAAGGTTCATCACTTTGCTGCTCGGCATTGAGGAGGGGTGGAGAGCAGGAGCATGGTTGTTGAGAAAGGGTAACATATCATCACTCGTCGGGCTGATCTGGGCTCACAATAACATCTGGCTTGTGCACAAACTATTCAGAACAAAAGCAGCAGCAGTTCTTTTTGGATTTTCCATATATGACCTTTATTTTGTTTGTTTTCTTTTATTTTCTCTTTCTGTTTCTGATTCTCTCATGCTGAGGGTTTCCCTTAAATTTTTATTTATTCCAGCTCCAGAAAACCAACACAAAATATTAGAAGCACCATGGACTGCATCAGTGCCTGTTCTTTTCCCTCCTACCATGCAGCCTGGCCTGCCTGGTGAGACCAAAAAAGATATTTTTGCTGTAAAGGGCCTCGATCTGCATTGACCCCTCATCATTACTGTAATAAAAAAAGATTAATAATGCAAGTATTTACTACAATGTTAAACATAGAGTGCAGTTTTTCTGTGCTTTTCTTACAAAAAGCAGGATTCATCCTCTTTATGTGAAATGATACCAAACTATAAATACCTTATGCTACATTATTCTATAGTTATAGTCCCAAACCCCACAGCTTTTGTCAGTTTTGCTGGGTAGGTTTCATTCTTGCTATAAAGAAACCACAGTAATTTTTAATTCAGGTAGGTGGTGGCAGAAGAAAATGACTTCTAAAACACTTCGGATGGATTTGGCTGTACAAGCCTGGGGCCCATGTCTTCCTTGCCTGTCTTCTGAGGGACATTAAATGCTCCATCCCTCTGTGCTCCCAGTAATCTCTCCTTTGTGTGCACTGTCCCAGAGATGTTGGCAGCCAGAGGCTTTCTGGGTACACCTAGAGTTGGGGGGTACTTTGGATCAGGAAGGCAGTTCTGAAGCAAATCTCTTGGCTGTCTCCGCTTACTGCATTTTGGTTTGCTTTCACATCTTGGAGTGCCTGACCTGAATTCCTTTAAAACCAAGTAAAATGGAAAATACTCTTCAAGCATGTGACTGCAGCCACTAAGGGGCATTTAGGCCATGGGAGCAGGCTGGGAATAATCTGGATTAAAGAACCTCTGAGCTGCAGGGACTGTGGATGTCAGGTCCCCAGGAGCCTGGCTGTGCAGCTCCTCTTGGTCTGGCAATGCAAATGGGATGGGAACCTCACCTGCTGAGTTCAGACCTGGACAGGAGACATGATGGGACCATCCAGTTGATTCTGGGAGTCGCTCATGCCCTGATTTGATGCATTTTGGGGTGCAGGCCTCTATTTCAAAGGACATATTTAAACAGAAGAGGTTTATAGCTTCCTTCTGTGGACTGGTTTGGAAAGCACAATCAGTCTCTGGCAAGGAGCTTTCTCAGCAGACAGACATGTGCATGGCATTATAGTAGGCTAAAGCCATCGAGCGAACAAGCAAGTCCTTTGACTTTGCCAGGGTCCTGGGACTTTTTGCAAGGTTTGGCTCACTCATCCATAACACATGTGAAAGTTTTGATTGTTGTTTCTCTTCTGCTTCCATCCCCTTGCTCACCCTCTGTTCCCTTTAATGCTCGCTTCCCCTTCTAAACCACAGTGATCTATGGATGCTTGCAGCTGTAGGTACATTAATGGTGCAGCAGTGAAGCTCGAGTTTGGTGGAACTTCTGTCCACTTAAGAAACACTACTCATACAGAACTGAATGCACTAACATAATTTACTGCCATGCCTGCCTGTCTGTCTAGCTTTTTGTCTCTCTCTGCATCCTATGCAATGACGTTGTATCTTATTACTTGAGGTAGGTAGGTTCTTGCTTGGCTGAGCTGAGATCAAAAAGTAATTTTTCTTGTTGCAACAGCTGATTAGAAATTAATTTATTTTCACATTAGACATCTGACCAATATCTCCCTCCCCCAAGCAAACAGACCCCCCCAGTTCAGCAATTTAGCTCCATTTGTATAGTCTGCATAATGGAAGAAGTGAGCCTGTTAGAAAAATGTGGCCCAGGGCAAAAATTAAATGCAGAACCATGTATCAGAAATGAGATGTATTTACTATTGTTTTTGAAAATTAATGGTGCATTTTTAGTTTTTATAATGTAATTTAATGATGCAATTCATCTAATAAAAACCCGCATTTGAACTCAGTCACACGGACCCACTGGGGCAGGACAAGATGTACCTTTCAGATGTAAGATCTTAAAAACGCTTCGGGCTCTTTTCTTGAATGCAGAAGAAGGGAGCTCTCTGCATGCTTTGGCTCACAGCTGGGCTGTCAGCGGGAGCCCAATAAAAAGGACATTTTTCTTTCTAAATATTGGTGTTTGTGCAGCATACAATAATATTTTAAATGCAGCAGTGGGTTTGAAGTACAATGCTGCAGCTGATTATAGAATGCCATATGGTGCTGGCGTGTGAAACTGATACAGACTGTACATGGACTGTAGCTTTATATGCTGTGGATCAGCAACTGTGCTAAACCAGAGTGAGTACACTATAGAGTGTCAGTGTATGAGCGGTCATGCTAGGCAGCAAAAAGCAAACTGTATCAAAATGATATCAACTGATTGAAGAAAACCCCATGAAAGTCAGCCCCGAGCACACACTCCTTTGTGAGAGCAGCTCTTGCTGGGTCACGAGTGGGGGAAAGTCCTTACCCCCCTTCTCAGAGCACTATTTGGGCTCAGTAACTGAGGAGCAAGGGCTGGGAGTGCCCCGGTGCTGTGCTTTACTGAGCACTGACAGACTGCCCAGGTTCTGCTATGGCACTGCTGCAGGCAAATGCCCATACCTCCAGTTTTTTGCACTTAGAGCACTAAACCAGTCTTTATCCATTTTGCACCGTGATTTTCATCTGCTTGGTGAGGTTCCTGTACTGCAGTGCTCTTGTAAAGGGAAAACTTCTCACAGATTTTAAAACCTTCTACAGGCTCAGTTTTACAGAGCTACTGAAGGGGTGCTCCTGGTCCTCCCACTGCGGGCAACACGCTCCCACCACCACTGCTGGCTGCCCTGGCATTGGTGTGATGCTGGAAGTGGGCCTGGCTGGGACACAACAAGTGAGATTTCACCTTAGCACTGCACTGGAGTCACCAGGGGTGCAGAGGCCAGAGGATGGGGCTGGGAACAGCAGCAACAGAGGTTTGTGATCTTCTCCAACTGACCACAATAATTCCTACTTACTTTTCTAAAGGTGCTCCTAGAAAATAATTTCAGGTTTGATTTCCAGCTTTAAAATATGCCCTCATCTGCTTTTGCAAAACCTTCTTTACAAGCAAAACTTAAAGTTGTAGCTAACATAGTACCTAGCATAAGATAACCTCCTTCCTATAGATATTAAAAGTGTACCTTTGCCAGGAAGGGATGAACTTACCAGTTTGACACCAATCTACTGATTTTGGTACAGAGCTGCGTAAGGAGAAGTCTGTTTGTTTGTGGGTAACTTAAATGTCGTTTTCCTTTGCTTCCTAACTCTAATGCATGATTTCCCAGAGGGCACAAGGAGATGGCTCCCGTGACAAGTAAGAGAGCAGCTCTCATAAACTCTGGCGTGGGGCTTTTTGCAGGATGCACTTCACTGTTTTCATGAGGTTTACTAAGGTATCCCAGGCTTTTGCCATTCCCCTTCTGGCCCATCTGTGTTCCCACATTATTCAGCCTGACCTTTAGGCCCAGTGGATGGAGTTTTGAATGGTTCCAACCAGCACATCCTCAGCCCTGCTCTCCCCAGCCAGCCTCAAGCAGACAATCTCTGTCCTCTGCTGCTCTTGCCCTTTCCAGTTTACAGGCACTAGATGCAACTTCAGAGAGAGAGCACAGCAGGAACAAAGTATCACACCAAAGATCAAACCACCTACAGGGTTTCTGCTGGCTTACTGCGTGCTGAAACTCAACCTACAGTGCAGGCAAGTGAGAAAAGGATGAGGATTATGATGCCTTTTCAGTACTAAGGCTGTGTTTGAGCAGTGGCAGAGGTGAGAAGATTTGACCTTGTGTGTGGTTTTCCTGTGCCCCATAATTAAAAAAAAAACATAAAGAAATATGTCCAGGTGAGAAATGTAAGGGATTTTTTGAATTATGTTTCAAATGGAGCTAGCCAGATCACTTTGTGACCATCACCATGTTCATAGCTTGATGCATGGGGTCTGGGTTGATCCCAGCACAGTATTTACAACTGGACAGCGAAGTCACTGGCTCCTCAGCACTGGTGTCCTGTGCTGTCTGGTGGCTTTACAGTACTTGGGTTTTACACTGCTTGATGGTAGGTGCCAGATGCAATTGGGATCAATCCAATCTCAGCAGGCTGGCACAGAGCCTTGGCTTTGAAGGCCTTTTGAGTATTGTGGATTTATTTTTTTGTTGTTACCTGTATTAGATTTAAAAGCTGGTGAGACAGAAGTGTGATTTGATGTGGCAAATGCTATATAGGTCTTGATACTGGCAAATCAGTAGTGCTTATGAACATTAGCTGGGAATAATGCTTGCGTTTTACAACTGAATGGTCCCTGACCCAAAAAGGCTGCAGATTAGGTAAAGTAAAAACATTTGAAGTAAGGGGTATCTTGATCTATACTATAAAGAGGTAGAGCACTGCTAGGCTCTGACCTCTAGGTGTAATTTATATTGTGAAAGAAACTGAAAAGAGTTTATTGAGTGTTAGTTTTTCATCACTAAGCCTTGGTGTAGGGTTTTGCAAATAAAACTGCTCAGGTTAGAGATCTGAAAGTGCGCAGGCTAGAGTCATGACAATAATACACATAGGGCAAGTTACTCACATGGGGAGACAGAGGTAGATGGTAAAATAAACACATATCTTACAGCTGAAGGATTCCTTGACCTTTAACACAGTGTCCTGGTTTGGGCTGTTCCCAGCAGCTGGTACAGCGCTGTGTTTTGGTGTTAGGGCGAGAGCAATGTTGGTAGCACGGGGTTGTTCCAGTTGTTGCTGAGCAGCGCTCACACCAAGTCAAGGACTTTCCAGCTCCTTGTGCTTCACCAGAGAGCAGGCGGGGGAGGGAGGGGCACAAGGAGTCTGGGGGAACACAGTGAGGACAGCTGACCGTGACTGACCCCAGGGTATCCCATACCATGTGGGTGCTGCTGAACCGTCAGGCCAGGTGAGTTGGCTGGGGACTGGCTGGGCATCACCCAGAGAATGGTGAGCAATTGCACTGCACATCACTTGTTCTGCACGTCCTTTTGTCATCATTATTGTTATTATTTTCCCTTTCTTTTCTGTCGTATTCAACTGTCTTTAAATTACCCTGCAAGTTTTCCTTTTCTTTCTGATTCTATTCCCCATCACATTGGGGTGGTGAGCAAATGCCTGTGTGGGGTTTAGCTGTCTGCAAAGTCAAAAAACAACATGTGGTGAATGAAGGAATAGACACACACCTTACATGATGAAAAAATCAGAAAGGAAGCTGATTTTGTGGAGGCCTCCCGATTTGGTGGAAACTCTGCATCCATACACTGGCATCACAGCATTTTTCAATGGGAAATCAGAGTGCCTGGGAGATGATGTTATGGTGTGAATTACACTGCGGAGCGGTTGTCAGCTGTCCCTGTCAGCACTTTCACAGATGCCATAACGCGCAGTAAATGCTGTGGCTGCAGCTATTTAGGTTTACTGTGGTGGTGGTTTTAGGGGAAGCACCACAAATTAACAGCTACAGAAAAACATCCCTTTTTCCTGACCTGCCTTTTTCCTCATAGAACGCCTCAAGTGCTGAAGCTGCCACTGCTGTACCTGTGGCTATTTCTTCTTGCCTTTTAAAACTCAGTATGCACATCCTTTTCTATTTTTGCAGGCTTGCCAGAAGAGCACTGCTTGGGCTGACTCTCCTGTTAGTGTGCTGATAGTAACACAAAAGATCGTGAAAATATCACCCTTCTCGAGGTTACAATTGCAGGCTCCAATTGCATCTAACTGCATGCAGCCTGCTCCTAGACCCCACCTGAGCTCTGGATGCTGTTATCACAAACTGCAAGAGGTAGTATCCCTACTGGACAAACTGCAGGTTAAATCAGCAGGGCAAAAGAAACAAAGTGTTTATTCTGCTTTTCAGGTGAGGAACTGAGGTGCAGGAAGACTGAAGGACTTGGCATATGGATCTCTTGCAGGGCTGTTTTCCCAGCAACTCATACAGCAGTTTCTTGGTGTACCAAATAGCACCAATAGCAAACATCCCAGGTGGGATCCAGGGTAAATTACCTGGGTTCCCTGGACACCTGACAACCATTCAGTAAGTGACCCTGCTATTAAAATATTAGTTAGAGGTAGCCTGTTTTGCTAAAATATGGAAAAGCTGACAATGCACAGTGTTCTTCCTCCTGGAATGGACCTTTCCTGCTCTCTTGTAGATGGTGTACACACCAGCAGAGTGTCTGTGGCCTTAAAATGGGATTGCCCTGAAACCTGCTATGACTGTGTGTGCACCATCAGTGGGATGTCAGTGTTGCATGTGGTTTTCTGAGGTTACCGAGGAGTCCCAACCTGCCCCATTGGGACCCCTGGCAAGTGGGGGAGCTGATCTTACTGCCAGTGGGCTTGGCTCTGCTTACTTCTTACTTCTTCTTATGTATTATTCCATGAGAGGAAATGAACCAGGTGAGCAACTGATTCATCTTTTGGGTGACCTGTGGTCACCCTGCCACAACTGAGGTTGATGAAAGTGCCTTGGTGTCTTGAGCAGTGCAGCTTTCAAATGCATTTCATTTGTGGTTCTGAAGTAGTTTATTGTTAGCACAAATCTCCTCATTTGTAATGAACTATCTTGCTATGGCTGTTTCAATATGACAGAGAAATTCTCTATCCAGGTTACAGCATTTACCAGGAAATACATAAATAGGTAGCAAACAAATCTAAGAAACCTGTGCCACTGGTCTGCAGCCCAGTTGAACAGGTCACAGCTGTAACAGTCTTCCAATACTTAAGGGGCCTACAGGAAAACTGAAGAGGGGCTTTGGACCTGTAGGGACAGGCCAAGGGCAATGGCTTGAACCTGCCTGAACAGGGCAGACTGAGCTGAGCTCTGAGGCAGAAGCTGTTCCCTGTGAGGGTGCTGAGGCGCTGGCCCAGGGTGATGGCCCAGAGAAGCTGTGGCTGCCCCATCCCTGGCAGTGCTCAAGGCCAGGTTGGACACAGGGCTTGGAGCAAGCTGCTCCAGTGAAGGGGTCCCTGCCCGTGGCACGGGTGGGAGCTGGAGGAGCTTTAAGGTCCCTTCCAACCCAAACCATTCTATGATAATATTATGTGAAAACTCTCTTTTCTCACAGCCAGCAACAGAACGAAACTCGATCCTGTGCCTGTGTGCACTTAGTCCTCCTGTTTTGAGCTCCTTCCACTGAGTCTCTGCCCAGCTTTATTCTTGCCTGTGTCTCCCAAGAGCACACCTGGCATCTGTGGGACTCTGGGCTGAGGTTTGCAGGTCGAGCTCTCAGCTAGTGACAACCTGCTCACACCCTGCTGCACACGTCTGGGCTTCCCATCCTCGGGGAGGTCTAAAGACTGCTTTATCCTTGTATCTCTTTTTAGAAGTGCTCTCATTAACCTCTTTTCAAGTGAGCAAAGGCCGTTGGTGACTCAGCCATGTGAGCTGGAGCCCATTCCGGCTTTAGTAGCAGTGCTCCGGCCACCAGGTACCTGGTGCAACTTCTCCTCTCCCCTGCAGATGGTACTGTTCGACCATCCTGCTGCCACCCAGGGCAGAGAACAGCAGGTACTGAGGTGCAGTGCGCAGGCACACGGACAGGCCCAGCGGCAGCATCGCAGTGCTCAGCATTTGCCTGCTCCCAGGTGGGTGCAAGGGCAAAAGTCTTGCCTTTACCCTGGGAATAGCCAGTTTCTGGGTGGGTTTGGGAAAGTCAGGCACCTGCATGTGGGTGGGAGCCCAGCACCCTCCTGAGACAGTGCCATGGTGCTGTGTAAGAGAGATTTTGCAGGTAGAACCCTCAGCAGCACGGTGATGCCCAGCATTAGGGTAAGCAGCCTGGGGTGTGGGCAATAACTTGATGACAGAGTTTAACAGCTTTGTCCGGGCCAGAGTTTGTGTGGGCTACAAGGATGCTGGACAGGGACTCTTCATCAGGGACTAGGAAAAGGATAGGAAAAGGGGTGACAGGTTCAAAGTGAAGCAGGGGAAGTTCAGGTCAGATCTTAGGCAGAAGCTGTTCCCTATGAGGGTGCCGAGGCACTGGCACAGGGTACCCAGAGAAGCTGTGGCTGCCCCATCCCTGGCAGTGCTCAAGGCCAGGTTGGACACAGGGGCTTGGAGCAAGCTGCTCCAGTGGAAGGGGTCCCTGCCCATGGTAGGGCTTGGAGCTGGATGAGCTTTAAGGTCCCTTCCAACCCAAACCGTTCTATGATATGATTCTATGTTTCTGTTTAGGTTTTTTGTGATAAGTAACTTGATGTTTTGCTTCTTCACAAGCCTGCATTAGAGGCTCTGTTCTAGCCCTGGAGTCACTCCTGTCTTACAAAGCTGTGGGAAGAACATATTGTTTTTCCTGTGTTCAAATACCTGTATACCCATATCAGCAGTCTGCTGTGTCCTCTGCAGTTTCCCTCTGCTCTTGGAATGATGCAGTATGGAGTCAGCAATTCTTAGCTCGGCTGGGAGACACTTGGTTGTGTTTCCTCTTTTCTCTGCAAATACCCATGTCTCAGTCCTGAAATCACAGTGCTCCTTTAAAGTCAATGATGTGGGAAGTCACAATGATGTGGGACAGCATCAAGTACAGCTGTTTGCCCTATGCTGTAGTGACAGGCAGTGAGTGCTGGAGGAACAATGCATGTAGTACATGTGTACAGAGTGTGCACGTTCATAAGGAGATGTCTTTGTAAAAAGGGCCAGAAACAGGCACCCCGTATCTGGCTGAGATTCATTTGGCTTTTGATTTCCTTGCAGGCTTGCCCTGTGGATGAGGTGTCAGCAGCTTTGAAGTTCTCCAATCTGGAGGCTTTGGGTCTTTGTTAGTGGCTCATCTTGTTTGGTTCAGAGGCTGTGCCATGTGCCCCCCTTCAACCGCACCGCAGAGAATAGCTCCCATATGGCTGCATGGAGCAAAGCAGCGACTTCTGGCTGGATTCTCAGGATCACCTCCTGGTATTTCTGTTTGTGTCCTGTTGCCGGGCACTTCATGCTTCAGCTTTCATCAGATCAATTGTCTGCTTTTGAAAGAAAAGGAGCAGGTTAACCTGTGTGCGAGGGAAGCAGGAACCACTGCTCTGCCTCCCCCAGCGTGCTGTGCAGGTGTCCAGGGGCTTCAAAAGAGTAGCAAAAGCAATTAGTCATCTGTGGAATCGGGGGAGAAACAGCATCCAGCGCAGAGGTTTGTCTGGGCCCAGAGCAAGCCTGTTAAGATGGGCTCAGTCACTGGCTGGGGGCTGGTGAAGGGTGGGCAGACAATGCAGCACTGCTTTCTTGTGGGGGGATTCTACGTTTCCACTGTTTTCTAGAACTTCGTGTCTTCCATCTGTACTTCCATCCCCAACCACCCTGCTCCAATGAGGTGAAGATTGGGGAGGAGGGGTAGAGAAATTAGGACTGATCCTTTTGTCTGTGGGAATTCACTGGATCTTTGAACTCTGGAAAGGGAAACTGTTGGGCATGGCTCTGGCAGCAGGACCAAACCCAGATGGTGTGTTTGGCCCCAGCAGTGCTCCTGAAGCATTTTGCCAGTTTGTGTCCACAGCTCCAAAGTCCTCCCTGCCCATAGGTCTCAATTCCTCTCTTCTGACCACTCACTGCTCTGAAACCTCAATGGAATAGAGCACCTCAAAGACAAAGGAGGCACCAGATAACTAATATCTTCCCTTCATTTTCCCTTGTTCCCCCAACCCAAACAGCTGAAGTGTCTTTATTATTTAACACCACAATCCCCCCCCCAAGAAAAGCCCTAGTGAGAGAGACAGACACAAAGCAAAGGAAAAGGAGAGGTTTAGGCAGCAAGCCATAAATAAGCACCATCAATCATAGTGCAGTCAAAAATGTACATGTGTTGGTACCTGGAGTTATTGGCAGTGTTCAGGAAGTCTCCTGAGTACAATCTTCAGGGCTCCTTAGATAAATAAATAAATAAAATTCCATGTTCCTCTGAAAACCTGCTTGTCAGCACCGCAATGGCAGGTGCATTCACTGCTGAGGAACCAGATGATGCCCTGCACGGCAAAAAAATGCAAACACAGAGAAATAAGATGTCAGTCAACGCCTGTATCTTCTCAAGTTCTTCTGATGGGAAGTATCTTGAAATATACACACAGCCTGTTTCATAAATGGAGAAGGAGGATGTGAATGTATGTGTGGTTTAGTTATCCTATTTGCATGTTTGCCCCAGATTTGCATGTCTGACATCGGATGTTTCCTTCTCTCCGTGCTCCACAGGGTTAGCTGAAACATTCAGCTTTCTTCAGTACCACAGCCCTTGCTGCGGTTGTTCCCTCTTTGCACTGAGGCAGTTGCATTGAGGAGTCAGCCCAGCACTACCCAACCTCCCCGCAGCTGTGGGGCACCCACCACAGGTCTGCCCACACCTCCTCTTCCTGCTGTTCCCACCCTGAGCCCCTCCTGCAGGGCCTCCTCTCCCTCTGGACGTTCCCAAGCCTTGGCAGATGCCATCCTGGTGGCACCCGGCTGCCTGCTCCCCCCTGCTCCTCTGCATTGCCCCTCTGAAATGTGTCCTCTGACAAGAAAATCCCTCTCTGAGCACTGCTGTCCTTTCCCTTAGATCCATATTGCACTCTCCCTTCTCTTGGCTCTGCTTTAATTCTCCTTAATTGTGCATTTCAAAGTGCTGGTGATGTGGCCTTGGCTATTGGCTATTCTGCAGAGGTCCTCTCACCTCTCCGGAACTGCACCCCATCCTTCTGCTCCTCCCTGCTCCTTTCCATACTTTATTCTCTTTCCAATTCAGGAGAGTGACATTAGTGCCAGTGGAAGTCCTGAAGGAGCAGTGTCCTGTTGCAGGATGAGTAAAGGTTGCATGATGCTGTGCCAGAAGACAAATGGATCTGGGGAAATGGCCATTAGCCCTTCCCTGAACCTGACAATGTGTTTCCTAAGATTCCCATCACATAGAGGAAGACGCTGGCTATTTTTGGCTGTGGGTGAGCCAGTTCCTGGGCCGACCTCCAGCCCTCCCAAGGACAGCAGAGGCGTCTGCCTGGCTCTGCGCAGCCCTCAGGATTGCACTGGGTGAGGGCCGGGCTCTGCTGGGTGCAGGAACGGAGGGAGCGAGCTCCTGCTGTGCCTGCCTGCAGGGAAGGGCCACTCATCCCTGCACTGCTCTGCTCCAGGCCCCACAGGGGGGCTGCTTCTGCTCCAGCACCTTCATCTTGAGGGATTGCAATCTCAGACTTGAGGGATTGAGAGTAGCCCTGAGGAGAGAGACTGGGGGTGCTTGGTGGATGAAGGATGGGATGTGAGCCAGCAGTGTGCGCTTGCAGCCCAGAATGCACCTTGGGCTTCATCAAAAGGTCAAGGGAGGTGATTCTGTCCCTCAACTCTGCTCTGGTGAGACCCACCCAGCAGTTCTGCATCCAGCTCTGGAATTCTCAGTACAGGAAAGACATGGACCTATTGGAGAGGGTCCAGAGGAGGGCCACAGAAGTGATCAGAGGGCTGGAGCACCTCTTCTGTGAGGAAGGGCTGAGAGTGTTGGAGTTGCTCAGCCTGGAGAAGAGAAGATGGTGAGAGACTTCAGCAGGGCCTGTTGAAACAGGACAAGGGGTGATGGTTTGAAACTAAAAGAGGGAGATTCAGGCTGGACGTGAGGAACAAATTTTGTACAATGAGGGTGTTAAAACACTGGCACAGGTTGCCCAGAGAGGTGGTGGATGCCCCATCCCTGGAGATATTCCAGGCCAGGCTGGATGTGGTTCTGGGTGACCTGATCTAGTTGAAGATGTCCCTGTGCTCATTGCAGGGGGTTGAACAAGATGAGCTTTGAAGGTTCCTTCCAACCCAAATGCTTCTATGATTCCATGATCTTACTCAGCAGACCCTCATATAAGGTAAGCAATAAGGCATTAGGGGAGAGGTTTCACTGCTGAGTGACTCCTTGCAGTTCATTACTACCTCTCATCCCTTAGTTTCACTGCAGTCAGTCCCCTGTTTAGCTCAATTCAGATCAGATTCAAGTCCATGCCTGACGTAGCCCCGTCCTGGTGTGTGAATGAGCTGTGGCTGGAATGGAGCTGGCTTTGCACCTCTTGCCCATGACACTGACCCTTGGTGGCAATCAGGCCAGTGAAATGGGTCACCTGGAGGCAACAGGCACTTCACTTCATTGCAAATTCATAGAGCCATTTCTTTCTCTGCAGGAGGGGATGTATTTTGATAAGATGCACAGCGCTTTACAGGCCTGATGCTGCCCGTTCCATCGCATCGTGGGGATGTTTCCTAAAGAATTCACTCTTTCTTTTCCTGGCTTGGTTTTGAATTGAAGAGGCTCAAATATTTATGAGCTTCCCCAAAATATATCTTCAGGAATGCCCTTGCTTGGACTGAATTTTGAGCATGTTTTACTGTGGGAAACAGACCAATAACCTCCTAAGGAGGATCCAGTTTCAGAGTGGGGCAACAGCGATTAAGTTGGGATTTATCTGTTACTGATTCGGGATTAAAAAACCCCCCATACCTGTTACAAAAGCCTACAGGATCAGACTTGTGTGCTTTATCTGTGTTTGAGTGAAGTCTGAGCAGAGTCTTGCTCCTCCAAATGCAACAAAACTGGATGTCGCAATATTGAAACAGCATCATTTTATAGCAGAGCAAGAAGATTTCCTCCATCAGATAAGCAAGTTGTGCCTTCTTCATTTTTATTTATCTTTTATCATCTCTCCTCTGCCCCATAGCACCTACAGACTCACCCTTGAGCTCCTCTTGGGCAGCAGAGCATGACTGTGTGCAGATTGCAGGTCTGAGGTAGAGGAGCTAGCAGAGCTGGAATCACTCTTGTTGCCAGTGCAGCTCTCTTGCAAGGCAAGAACATTGAGTTCAGAAACTCTCTGGTAAATAACAAAAGCAGAACATAACTGTGAGGCCCAGGATAGAGCTGTCTGTCCTCATATCTCTCTTTCTGGGGGGCATTTAGGAGAGCTCTTGTGGGGAGGGAATCAGAATCACAGAATTGTTTGGGTTGGAAAGGACCTTAGGATCATCTAGTTCCAAGCCCCTGCTGTGGGCAGGGACACCTCACACTAGAGCTACTCCACACGACTACAACCTGGTTTCAGCTGGGAGCTGTGTGGCTACTCTGCTCCATGCTGTGCCCTTCTCCAGCCCAGCAACTTTCTCCTCCAGGCCACAGATTTACTGAATTGAGGTCCTATTGTTGGCAATAGTTTTGCAATGGGCTGTGAATTAAGAAAACGCAGAGATTTTTTTCCTTAAGCAAAAAAGGAGATGACATTGCACAGAAAGAGAGGGCAAAAAATAGTTTGTTGGCTGTTCTTCTTCCCTGCCTTGCCTCTACGTGGGATGCCAGCAGCAGAAATTGCAGTTTAGAGTGATTTAATAACAAAATTGCTTTTCTTTTTAATTCTCCTCCTTTCTCGCAGACAGAAAAGCCACAAGATGGAGCTCTGGGGTTTTGCACAGGAGCGGGACTTGGTTCGTGAGGAAAAAGCCGTTTGGAGACCTTGAAATTATGTTTTTTATTAATTTTTCAGTCAGTTTAATTTTTACATTCATTTTTAAATGGTAAATGTTATAGATGTTGTAATTATAAAGTGTGAGCTATCGTTGCTAGTCGAAGGTATTTACTTTTCCTTTTTAAGCTCAGAACTGCTCTTTTTACATTTCTGAGGGTAACATTTCCCAACCTTCTGGGGGGCTGCATCGCAGGGACAGTGTGAGACCATCCCGTTCTTCTAAATGACACCTAGCTATGCGGTGGAAGCTTTCGACCCTACCCAGGCCTATATGCAAATATTAAGCACTGGCCATCCTGCGTGTATAAAGGATTAAATGACGTTTTGAAGTGCCCCTCTTCCCTTGTAATCGATGAACACTTAGCTGGTAAAATTTAAACCAGAGCAGTGAACCAGAAGTAGATTTTTCAACTAAAACAAAAGCATTTTCCATCCTAAATTATATAGAAATTATAAAGATATTCAAGAATTCAATATTTTGCTGTGTGAAATAACAGCTTTTCTTCCTTCTTTCTTTCTCTCCTTTTTCTCCCCATCTTTCTTTTCCTCTTCAAAGGGGGTGCGCTCTCTTCTGCAAAGTGCTTCTTTTCCAAGCAAACTGGTGCTAAGGGTGTCAGATCTTTTCAGCTCTGACTGCTGTTATGACAGGTCTTGAGTGTTTAATTATGATTGTATTGCATAGACAGGGTGATTCTTTTGACTCGCCGGAGGTTGGATGTAAAAGCTGTGCTCTCACACAGCTTCAAGTGACAAGAAATGCATTTTTTATATATTTATACACTCAGCTCGCAGGCAGAGGGGACAATGAGGTTCTGGTGGCTGAATCTGGGATACTGTGAATATTGTGAATGAGTTAGTTAAGTGACACGAGCAAATGTTTTATCACAGGTGTATGACATTCGTCTGGGCCGGACGCATGATCCTGGTCACTGAAAATGTACTTTCCTTCTTTATGGAAGTTAACACTGTTATTAGGAATTTGAACCAGTAGACAGAGGCTTCCAGGGAGATTAGTCTCCAGTGTAATGCTCTGACAGCAGCTGAGGAGCGCTGCAGTAAACCTCCTCTTACAAGTGCTGTGAACTTTATGAGGAGTTGCATTTGCTCGCATGGAAGATAAATTCGGCCCAAGGTAGAGCTGACCACATCCTGAATAATGCATAAAGAGAATTTATTCCCCTTCTGTTCGCAAATTGCCCGAGCAGCCTGGGTTTTGTATGTTCCTCTGCTTCTTACTTTCTGGAAGCTTAGTGACTAACCCTTTTTCAGTGAGTTTCTGACCTGTTCCTCCAGTCTGACCAAGGGCTAGATCACCCCATGTTCCTTTTCTGCCTTGACAAGACAGAAGCAATGTGGATTTGTATGTACAAATCCAGATTCTTCGAACTGGTGATTCTTATAAATATGCATGCCTGGAGGCTCCTGTGCTAGAAGTTGTCACAAATAGCAAAAAGAAAGAGTGAGAGCACCGCTTGTTTCACTTCCATTTGCTAACTCAAGGAAATGGTGGATTTATTGTTTTACTGGGCACTTAGTTGTGGGCAGTATTTATTTTATAACTCCAATAGTGTCTGAAAGGACTTGGAAATGCACCAAAATCCTTTTTCCCCCCTTGGTCTTTGAAACGTTAGGAAAAGAACAATTTGAAGGTCTGACTGTACTTTGGGTCGTTAATAGATAATTGCCTGAGGTGGAAAAGGCTACAGCTTCCTGAGGGGTGGTGACCAAAAGAAAAACGAGGTGACGCTTTATTCAAACCTTTTAAGTTCCTTTGTAAAACATCGCTTCTCCTCAGCAGAGCTGAACTGTTCTTACAGTCTCCTCTGCTTCCATTGCAGCCTCCTCTGCTTCCATTGCAGCCTATTTATGAGAAACTTCAACGTGGCCACATGCACGAAGTGCAGTAGGGGCAACTCCTGAATTGCCCAGCGCGCCCTCGGCGATGCCCAGGTCCCTCTTAAACAACTTCTTTTTAAGACTGTCAGTGCAATTCTGACTCACGGCATCTGCTCTTTGGCTTCCGCCCGCTGGACCAGAGCCTCTTTCTCTCTCTCCGCCATCCCTGCAGCGCCTCAGGAACCCGTTGCTCACCGTGGTGCTCCCCGGCTGCGGCTGCTGCTGCCGGCGGCCGGAACTGCGCCATCCCCTGGCTCTCCTGCATCCGCCGGGGATGCTTCCCGGTGGGCGCAAAGGCTGACAGCAGCGACGCAAATAACTGCTGAGTCCTTGAGCAGCAGCAGGAAGCGCGGTGGGACTCAGCCCAGCCGCGGGGATGGGAATAACAGACGCGTTCCAACTTTACTGAACGTGTCAGTGCGGACAGGAAACTGATGGATGTCTTAATCCATTTATTTGTGTCATTTTGATCAAGTGCCGTGCTGATAGGAAGGGATATGTTTGCAATTAAAGCAATGAGCTAACCAGAATATCCCCCCCCTCCATCTTTTAGAAGAATACAGGAGTTTAAAAAGAATCAAAAAGAAAAAAGAACTTCGGCGTTTTCAATTATTTCGGAAAGGAAAATCTGTCAAACCAGGGGCAGCTGCTTTGCAAGTTACTGCAAGGGAACAAGGAAATTCAGAGATCCCCGTGCTTTTTCCTCTCTCAGTCAGCAAGCAATTAAATAAAAAAAAAAAAATAAAATTATTAAAACCCAGTAAAAAAATCCTACTAAATGTAGGAATTGCAATGTAGAATTTTTCATCTGCTCTCAGGAATAATTCTCTCTACTTTCTACTTATTCCTCTTATTCAGAAGTCTTAATAAAGCTTTAAGTTAATATTTCCTAATAAGCATTTAATTTTGATTTAATAAGATGATTATTGTTTTATAAACAAATAGCAATTGATTATTAAACACATTTATTTTGGATTAACAGCAATTCCATTAAACATCAATGAAGAGACTTTCATTAACAAACTGATTTATTTACTGTGGCATAAGTGTCCTGTTCAATCTAAATTAAATATCTATTTGGGCTCCTCAGCCTGTAGTGTTACCAAAGGCATCTTCATGTTTGAACACTGCATAAAAGCATTTCTGGTTGAGATTTGCATGCTGTAATCTCAAAAATAATCAATCCGTGTAAAAAAGGCTTTGGTTTCTGCTAGATAAGTAATTATACAGAGATGGCCCTAATACACATCTGAACGAGAGATTCTTTGTTATTCTCTTTCTTCTGAACTTGGATGCTATGTAAAAATAAATTTAATTACTCAGTGGTTATTTACACTGCATTTGTTCCTTCCATCTCTAATTCTTTTCAAATTTAAAACCTGAAGGTCACTATCATTTCCGAGCAGTTTATTATTCATGGATATTGCAACATTTCCAGGGAGAAAAATGGCTGTATTTTAAAACTGGAATGTGAGGAAAGAATTGCGAGATTGGCTGCCGCGTGCATCGTCCTGCACTGTGCTGTAGCAGCTGGGTTGCTGCATAAAAGCTGCAATATTTTTCTCCATTAATAACAGTAATTTAAATACTACCTTTTAAAAAATGTGTGTAGCTATTTATGAGAAGATGGCAGAGAATCTGTCGTCTTCTGAGGGTTTCCCCACAGGATTTTATGGGCCTTATCTGGTAAATTCGCATGAGTAAAATTACTGATGTGTACAAGTGTTAGCAGGGACGAGCTTTGTGTCCAGTTTTGTTCATTCATTTTCTTAAGGGCCAGATGTTGCATGAAGCTGCAGAGCTCCTTAACCTAATAAAGCAATTCCTAGGAGCTTGTATTTGCCACATCAGTGACTTTTTTAAAATAAGGTATTTTTTAAAGAAGGTTTAGAGGTTTTTGTCTATTGCAATAACCCAGTTGGATGCACAGGTGATCTCAGAAAAAGCAACTAGGTTTTGCTATTCAGGAGTTCCCAGACAAGGTTGTTAAGGCCAGAACCTTGCTGCCACAATTAGTTTCAGGTGTTTAAAGAGAGTTGGGAGAAACTGGGGATTTGCCTGCTGTAGAGGACACTTACTGTGGTTCTGTGGGTTAGAAGTCTCCTCCACACTGAACTGCAGCAGTGGAGGGATGCTGGGGGGGAAATGTTGTAAGGCGTTGAAGGGCAGCAGAGGAATGAGTTCCTCCTGGCACAGGGCAGAGGAGTAAGCAGCATTGCTGAGCATTAAAATGAGAGCAGCAGAAGGAAATGCTCCCATGAACAAGTGCAGCTGCCTCGTAAACCCCACTGCTGGGGCTGAGAGAGGGGCTGATGGGGCTCAGCAAAGAGCAGGGAAGGTGATGGTGGTGGATGATGTGGAGTCAAATAAAGGGTGATATTTGTCCTGCTTTATAAGGGACAGATTTATCACTCTCTGGGTCAGGAAGAAATGCTCTGCCAACGCAGAGTGCCTGGTTCATGGTTCTGTGCTCAGAACCCAGCAGAGCACCCAGGTGTTCTGGGACAAGTGGACATCAGAAATGATGCACTTCAGCTGTCCCTATTGCAGTGGTCATCTTGTCTTCAGGTTGCACAGCTTCATGTCCAGTTGCTGGCACTTCCAGAGGTGGTAGCAGAGGGCAGCCCTATCTGGGTGATGTGGAGATCTCTGTCCCAGCTGGATGAAATGCAGGAGATATTCTTCCTTTAAAGCAGTAAAGGTGGCTGAGACTGGAAAGTAGCAGAGGTTAAATGAGCTGTTCCAGGATATGTTTACTATGGCTTTTTGTTCCTTGAGGTCACATATGAACATGGTGGTTCCTATCTCTGGTCTCCTTCCCTTACAGCACTGAAAAAAGCTACTCTGGAAAAAAGACATGGTCAAAGGATGCTCATGTGGGAATTCTTCTGGCCTGCACTGGGGCAGGGGGGGCAGCAGGTAATGCAAGAGGTGGGATATTTTCTCTGGACAGGACAGAATCTGACAAAGATGAAATTAAACGTGTGAAGGGCTGTTGGTGTTGCATTACTCCTCTGTCCCTCACTTGTGCCAAGACTCAGCCAAGCCAGTGACCTATGTGCTCAAGAGCAGAAAGTGGAGCTGAGTTCCTCATATAATTTTTTCTCCCCCCTTCCCTGGATATTTACATTTTTGTGCATTAATTTTTGCTGAATGCCTTTGACTCAAACTGCAGTATTTGTAACAGTGCTTTACATGGGATTTCTTAGGGGTAATGACTTGAGACCCCAACAGCACCAAGTCTTGGAGTCTCAAGTCATTACTCCTGAGAAATCAGCTCTGACCTACAGTCACAGGTTTGGCAGACTGCTGTTCGCTAGGTGAGATGTCTCGTCCTATAACTGTCCAATGACGGGCCTCCTCTGCCCTCAATAATAAGAGATTTTAAGATGTCCTTAAAACTGAGTGAGAGGTGACGGGATTAAAATGAGGATTAATCAGGTGCAAAGCTCCCTTTCTCGTTCTCCAAAGTTGCTGAAGATACATGGTACGTAGAGCTCCTTGCTCTATTTGTCTCCGCTTTTAGTTAAGATCTGATTTTAAGTCAGATGATCAACTTAGAAATGAGGCCAAAACGTAGTCAAACGTAAGGTGTGATGAGAAACACTGATTTGGAGAAGTTGCTGTGGATGGTGTAATCAGGGCTGGATTTTCAGAGATTTTCATGTGCAAGGAAAGACTGGAATTAGCCAGAAACTTTCCTTGCATTATGGCTCTGCAGTGTGACTCCTGCATGGCCGTGAGTTGTTACTGACAGGGCTTTTGTGCTGACACCACCATCTGACAGCTCTGCTTTTCGTAGGGCATCTGATTCCCCCCCCCC
>NDXB01000410.1:91342-101547 GCA_002631895.1 Agapornis roseicollis | reverse complement strand
CAAAACACCAGCTACTAAAGAGAAGAAAAACTGACTGCAACTGCTGAACCCAGGACAGTTATACAGGGATTTGAGCAACCTGGTCTAGTGGAAGGGATCCTTGCCATGGTTGGGGAGTTAGAACTAGATGATCTTAAGGTCCTTTCCAACCCTAACCATACTATGATTCTATTTTCAGTTAAATCACTTTCTTGATAGTACTCCATGACACTGGAATTTGGTTTCTCAGATGTGCTTTAAACAGGACTGTTTTTTTCACTAGGATATTTACATAAGCCAAATAATGTTTTCTTTTAGAGGGAAGACACCAGAAAAAGCAACTGTTTCATGACTTATACTGTACTGTTAGACTTTAGGAAAATAAACAAGTCCATTGTCCTCAATATGCCCATTATAATGCAACATGCGATCAAGGAGTTACTATTTCATTGCCACCTATAATGATAGGAAATCTGCCTCCCTGTATTGTCCAAAAACTGATTGATAATACTTGACAGCGTTCCTACTCTTAGGTAATGCCAGGAAGTCAGTCTGGACTAATAAAACATTTGAAAGAGGCAAAACTGATCTACTCAATAGAAACAAGAGAGCTTATTTCTTACCTTTTACATTTGTTGTAGTTTTCATATATATGGGAATGTAGAGTTTCATGAAACAAGACACCTGATGTTCATGTGTGATTTTGGCTCAGGGATTTTAAACAGAGTTAAAATTAAGAAGTCATTATGTCAGCTATGTCATTCCGGATGCAGACTTTACACTGCAGTGCCTCTGAAGCTCTTTATCCTTTATGATGAACCTCAGGTAGATAAATCTCAGAGAATTTTAGGTATTCTTCCATTTGGAATGCTTGTTATTTTGAACTGTATCTTTTTCAACAGTTGGTTAAAACTGCAAGGGCTTCTAATTTGAAAATCAAACATCAATGGTTTTGGAAAACTATAAGGAGCTTTTTTGTGTCTTCACTTTAGTCCTGGCTGTGATTACAACTATGTATGGCAAATGTTTAATAATTCCCATGAGAAAACAAGTTTAACCTATCTGCATAGCCGTTACATACCAAGGCATGGCTTCTGCTTGTAGAGACCATTGATTTGATAAAAACATTTCCAAAGCTAGTGGAAGCCAGTTCATTATTCAGACCCATTCCTATTGACTCATAAGACTATCAGAACTACTCTACCTTTTAATGATGCTGCACTAAGCCATGTTGTTATTTGGCTTCCTCTTATGTTAGACCCCAAAGTACATTTTTTGCGTATTGAGAAAAGTTTGTTCTTTGTATGTTACTTATTCAATTTAAAAATAAATGAAAACCAGGTTAGAGTAGCTGAACATACTCCTTTATTTTCTGGTTGGGTAGCTATTTTCACAGCTAAGACTTTTAGTTCAGGTTAGCACACAGATGATGCTATTATGCAGTTTGGGCACTACAACAGTTGGGGAGCAATCTTTTTTTTTTTTTTTCCAGAATGGTCAGCCAAATTCCAAACCACAAGAGACTGTTGCACATTTTATAGCCTGATGCTGTGAAAGTATGAAGGTATATATTTTGGTACCTTTCCATTTCAGTATTAGATAAAAAAGGTTAAGAAGTAGCTATCACGTAAAGAAAACCCTTGCACATAATAAGATTTCATATAGACCACTCACAGGTCTTTAGACATAGCAGACAAAGGAAGGTTTTACTGATAGGAGCTAAGTACCCAACAACATTAATAACTTGCAGCTCACATGTCTAAAAAAGGAATTTAAAAAAAACCCAGACCACCCACCCACAACAACCCCAAGCTCATGATCTTCCTTTCTTCAGTGAAACTAACAGATGGTTCATCCAATAGCATGGTTGCTATTTACCTTTCCTTTATGGAAAGAATAGCTCTTGAGTTCTCCCACAGCTGAACAGCTGCTTCTCAACTGTCTCTAACCCAGCAGCTAGGCTGGCACTGGGGATTAAAGTGAAAAGATATGGTCACAAAACTATTGTTACATCCACAGAGCTTTCCCACAGAAATCTGAAGAGTTTGCTCCAGGTACGGGAAAAAAGAACTGTTAAAAGAAGTACTTGTCCTCTCCAAGCAAGAGCCACTACCAAAGCACTGTGGACTAGAAAATTAAAAAGAACATCCAAGGACATTCCTTTAAGGCTTTGTGAAGAGCAAAACATGTGAGAAGATGAGGAAAAAATCTAGTCAAAAGGGAAAAATAGTTGCTTGACAATGGGAATACAAGAATCAAAGATTCTTGAACCAATTCCTCAGGGTTAACAAATTGTACTCCAGAAACTAAGGTTAATGTAAATTATGGACATTGCAGACACTGCATTATAGAATCAAAGAAAAATAGGGTTCAGTGGGTTATCCTGAGGTCTTGCAAACATACCACTTTTCCCTGACATTTCATTTCTCTTAAGGACATCTACTGATGGAAAATCCCTGACTGGTAAGCTATCCTATTCCTTTTTTATCCTTAGCAGTAGGGAGTTTTCCTTAACAGCTGGCCAATACTTTCTTGCACATATTTACTTCCTTGCCATTTAAGTAGAACTCAGACTATTCCTTTCTTCTTTCCAGCAGCTGATTATGTATATGAACATTGACCTTATGTACTCTTTAGACTTAAAAGTCAGAAATAAAGGAAGCCCTTGCTTTCTCAAACAAACTCTCATAAATACAATGAAACATTCTGCTGCAGCACATATGGCTTAACAAATAAATAACTAATAAAAATACTTGCCCAGCTACATCTACTCTGTGATTCTGCAGAGATAATGCTGACCTCACACACTTTGAACTGTGCTGTTCTGTTGTGGTATCAGGTATGTAACTCAATTACTGATACAGAACAAGATGCTAAACCACCAGGTGTTAATGATGTCTGTGCTCTGCTGTTCACAGTCCTTCAGATCTCGGCTCCACTGTGTCTCTGTCCTGTACCTTTGCCTGAACATGGGCAATAGAACTGAAAGGTCTTTCCTGCTCACCCACAGCAAGGGCTAAAAGCAAGCCACATTCCTCCTTCCCCTCCTCTTCCCACTGCCTGTTCTCACAGGGCAGTAGCACATCTCAGTCACCAGAAAAATGAGCATACAGAGAAGCAGAGTGGAAGCTGTGATTCCTGTCAGGTGGCTGCTTGACATGACACTAAACTCATGAAATGAAAACTTCAAAAACTTTTTCCATCATTACCAAACACCAACTTACGTTGCTTCCCTTCTCACCATGAGAATTTCAAACCACCCCATGCTTAAAATATTCTCATACCTTACAGACTTATTGAAAATTTCTGAGTGCCAGTACTACCAGATTATTCATTCTTCAGATCAGAAAAATATTCAAGAAAACCCCAAACCCTACAATCAAAATCAAAATTTGTTTTTATCTTTTTGCATTTTGCATCTAAAACTTTCATTTAAAAGTGTTTGCTTTCTACCTCTGATGTTTATTTGCTTTTTTGCTTAATATTTTATTTCACTTTCACCTTCTATCAAGACAGACTTTAAAATGTGGTCTGAGCTAAAATTTAATATGCACAATAAATTTTACTATGTGGCCGAACAAGAAGCCACTGCACCGAAAATGGTCCAGTCCAGCAGTTTTCTAAATGATGTAGGAGAAAAATAATGGGGCAGAGTAGCAGAAGCCTGACCCTATTCCCATAAGACTGTAAGATTTATCACCTACATAAGCAGAATGCTACAGAAAAGAGATCTATTGACCACAGCAATAACTCACAGCTCGGTAAAGCTAGCTGAGATGCTAGCCTGGTATTTGCTGATAGTACCTTTCTTATGTGGTACTCAGAATCTTTTTAAATAGCTTTGCAACAAGCTACTGGTTTTAATATTATGCACCACCTACTCTTTTTTTAGACCAGCCACTTATTTACAGTGCTGTTATTAAGGGGAGGGGGAACTGCAGGGAAGGATTTATAGCAGTGGGGATTTACTGTTTGAATTAAAAAATGTGTTACCGTAATTTTTGTGGCTTTCAGGAGAGGGGGAGCTACAGGCACACTCTATGCTGGTATTGCAGAAATACTACTCAAACAGAAATATGTTTGCATAATACCTTCTATTTGAATAGAATATTTATCAGGGAAATAAAAAAGAAAAAAGTCAGAAAACTGCTATCACTTACAGTGCATGGATGGAAATTTTTGCTGGTTTAGGTCCATGTAGGGAGATGCTCATCTAGCTTTCTATTTTTGCAGAGCTCCAAGGGCTTAGATAGCAAGGGTACAAAGTCCTCAAGAAGTCATCTAATACTGGAAGATGCA
This sequence comes from Agapornis roseicollis, assembly GCA_002631895.1. Lineage (NCBI taxonomy): Eukaryota > Metazoa > Chordata > Aves > Psittaciformes > Psittacidae > Agapornis > Agapornis roseicollis. Next base: position 97,269 of record NDXB01000410.1, on the reverse strand, counting down.
CTCAGAGGGCATCACCTTTTCCCAGTGTCATTGTCCCGAGGCCAACTCTTCCCCCATGACTGTGCTCAAGGCCAGCGCTGATGGGGTGCCTCAGACCACTGTGAAAAGAGCTGTGAGAAGCAGGGACATGGCCCTCCTTGCTTCAGAGCTACATTTAACTCTGGCCACCAACCCCTAATGAGCTAAACTGATGCCATGCCTGTGACTGTGTATTCCACCTCCATGGACCCTGACCTATGGACTTCCTGCCTTGAGCACAAATCCATCCCTAGAATCCCCTAGGGAATGATAATTTTATTCAGAAACATTAGCTACAATGGAGTTATTTTATCCTAGCAAGAGTTCAAAATATACGGTGAGCTTCAGAAATAGCCCTAGTTTTTACTGCCTTCTCCATTCTCGCAACCTCAATGCCAGACATGTTTTTTGTCTTCTTTCAGGATTTAAAAGAAAATGTAATGGGTTTTGGAAGTCCATAAGCAGCCATAAGTTGTAATAAAACATCTGCTTATGATTCTTTAAAAGCTATTTCAATTACTTGTTAGGGTGACTAGCTCAAAAAATCAAACACCAGAGAATCCTAACTAAAAGAGCAGAAGCTTTATCCAAAAGGATTCTTGGCAGTAGTTGCATGAAAATGTGTTATAAACAAACAACAGAAGAGAGCATGCTATAAACAAAGAACAAGTAAAATAACAAGAAGAGTCAACAGTTCAGCTGAACCCAAGAACCACAGTTCAGCTGTTCACCCGGCCACCTGATCCTACAGAAAACCCCACCACAGGGTATCACAGAACCCTGGAACACGCGAGATCGGTGGTACCTGGAAAGGTCACCTGGGCCAGATTCTTGTGGAAAGGAAACCAGTATGAAGCTGCCCAGCTGCACCACAAAAGCCTCCCATGATGGGCGCTCTACCATGCCCCTGGAGAGATCGCTTCATGGAGTGGATGTTCTCACTATAAGAACAAAACGTTTCTTATACCAAGATGAAACCCGCCCTGGCAGTTTGTACCGATTGCTCCTGGTCTCTGCCACAGGGCGCCTTGTGCTCGGACACACCCTAATACCTAACAGGGATGATGCACCCTGCGCCTCCTCTTCCCGCCTTTCAAATCTCCCACCCAACTCGCGCGAGACCTGCTGTGTGAGAGAGAGAGAGACACACACACACGGGCCACAGGGGCAGCCTCACACGCCTCATGGCAATGGCCACCGTAGCTAGCCCAGAGTCCCAGAGACTCCTTAGGCACCCCTGGGCTCTGCAGGCCTCCCTGATACATGGCATCTGCTCATCTCTCTTAGCCAAGAAACCCCCTTCTTTCCACCTGGAAGTATTTTCTTGAAGAATCCTATCTTGTTACTTCAGGGTATCTGCAGTGGCCATAGAGCAGAGACTGTGTTACCTTGTAGGGAAGGTCTGCAAGAGATTCATCACATACAGACACTGAGGAAATATGGTTAAAATGGTTTCTACGATGCTTTCTCACTATTGCTCTGACAAACCACACCACCACTGTGGTTTTAGTTTTTTGTTTGTTTGTTTTCTGGGGTCTCCGGGGGGGTTTTTTGTTTTGTTTGGTTTTGGTGGGGTTTATTGGTGTTTGGTTTGATTTTCTTTTTTTGTTTGGGTTTGGGTTTTTGGTTTTGTGGGGTTTTTTTTGTTTGTTTGTTTGTTTTGAGTGATGTTTTGGTGGGATTTTTTTTGTTTGACCACTCTCAGTACCTTGAAGTATTATTAAAGTATCTTAAATTCAAGCCTGAAAAGATAAGTCCGTGTAGCAAAATTTATCTGTGGAAATGCTCTTCAGAACACACTGAAGACACAGGCAGAATGTGTGTGTTTATGACTACACAACTTTTCATGGGTTTTCCCATGAAAAGCCCACTGCTTTACGCCAGGAATCATTTAAATGTACAGGGGAAGCAAAATTATTTTGGCTTTCCATGTGAAGCCTTAGTTTCACACCTTCTTTGAAACAAAGAAAAGCACAAGGATAGTAAGAAGTATTAAGGGTTCCTCTCGGATTATCAAAGGTTGTCTACTTCCTAAATTAAAGACAAAACCACTTTTGTTTGTAGTACAGCCTGGTTCCACACATTTTGAATTTGTCCCAAATCCTGCTTACAGTTACCTTCACTGACAGTAATCCTCACTGAAAATCAAACCCCAGCCTTTGTTCTCTGAGCATCTCAAGATCCACTCTGACAACCCAAGTCATGTATGTGAAAAGATCAATGCTTAGTCAAGGCTGATGTGCTGCTAACTAACGGCCTCTTCTACTTTGGCATATACCAAGGTCTGAGACCAAAATTTCTTCCAGCACAGAGGTTCATATTTCACACCAAAAAGCCCAACAACAAACAAACCAATCAGTAACTGAATCTTTGTTCATGAAAACATAATTGCCTCAGGTAGAATCAAGTTGCATAGTTAGAACAACAAAGACAAATTCTAGCACACAGGGTACATCTGTGACCATGTGCATAAATTCTTGATGACTCGCCAAAGTAATTTATCCACCCAGAACACACATCCAAGCTGGCCAATATCTAGTACTGAGCAGAAAGGAAATTTAAAGAAAGGCACATCATTTATCATTACAGACAGCTCAGCAATACTGTGAACAGGGAGCACAATTTCAGTGGAGGGGGAAGAGGGAGTAGGGGAATGAAGATTGGAAATGCTTGCTGAGTTCAGAGCCTGCTGTAACAGCAGCCTGACATCAGGATCTCAAGGGCTACTTCCTCTGAGAAAAGAGGAGTACAGAAAGCCATGTCTTAACCATTCAACCTTAACACATATTGTAATTCAATGAATTGCTATTTTGTGATGGAAAAACTTGCTGTTGAAAATTTTTTTGACCATCCTTGCATAACTTGCAGTGGAATCTAATGTGAAGAATAATCAAACTCATCACTCTATGGCAGTCTGCCATTCAGACTGAAACCTCCCAGAATTAAACATTACAAAAGGCACACTTTCATATGCTGCATGTAAAATTCTACTTGTGGTTTAAGCTGAACCCAGGACACTACTCCTTCCTACCCACACTTAGAGGAGCCCCTGGCATGGGCCTCAATGCAGTTACTCAGTACAAAAGCCTGTCTACTGAATTTTTCAAGACACTGCTCGGCTTTCTAGGCTATAAGGTGCTAGGATAAGGCAAGGCAAGGGTACATTATGGGTGGTAATTGTGCTATTTGATCCCCTCACTCACCTTTATCAACAACTTAAGTTTAGATAAGAGAACATGCTGACATATGGATATCAACTTCATCTAACAGAATCTCATCATTCATTAAAATTAAGGAAGATTTTAGCTCCTGGCATCACCAAAGAAGCCCTATTTTACAGGCTGTAAACAGTGTCTGTGTGAGGTGTTGAGCTCCCCAGAGTTCACACACAAGAAGTGTTCTTGATGCTGCATCAATGGTGATGTGCAGTGAAATACATGGAGGCAAGGAGAACATAGCACCGCTCCAGGTAGAAAAGAGGATGAGCTGCAGGGAGCAAATTTTACTGGAGGCACATTTTAAACAAGTAGTTTGGGAGATGTCTGTATTTTCAGGAGCTATTTCAACTGAACTGCCTACAGCACAGTCTTGGATGAAAGCATAATTGCAAGCTGCTGAATGCAAACCCCAGTCAGTCTGTTCCTACTGCACGTTACAAGTCTTACTCAACTCTGCAGGTAAGCATAGGCCCTTCTGCTTCCACCCTCCTTTTGGAGACGCTATGGCAGTAGCATGCCTTCTTACTAAAATGAGATTCTTTCACCTTTACAGGCTGTGGACTAGAGGAGAATCAGCAATCATTTCAGCTGTATGTGCAGTCAAGGACACAGCAAAGAATTTTCATTCTGTACATGTGCCAGAAGAGTGCATTTTCACTTCTTAATTTCTGGGAGGTCCTTGATTTTCCTCCTAGAGTTTCTGAGACACAGAAATGACACGCTCCTTTCTCTGGCACAGATAAAGTTCAGAAAAATCAGCTGGCTGCATAAGAAAAAAAAGATTAATACATGTCTCCTTCACAGTTATGCTGAAAAACTTAAAACACTGTACAGTATACCTTTAAGCTATCATGAGATCCTGAAAGCTTGCAGTACCACTCTCAAAAAGAGAGAACAAATTAAGTAAAAACAACAACAAAAAAAAAATAGTAGAGGGAAGAAAGAAAGGATTCATATAGTTATGATCATGGATTCACAGACTGGTTTGGGTTGGAAGGGACCTTAAAGCTCATCCAGTTACAACCCACTGGCACAGGCAGAGACACCTTCCTCTAGACCAGGTTGCTCTAAGCCCCATCCAACCTGGCCTTGAATACTGCCAGGGATGGGGCAGCCACAGCTCTGAGCAACCAGTGCCACAGCCTCATTACTCTCATAGGGGAGAACTTCTGCCTGACGTCTAATCTTAGTCTCCCCTTTCCCAGTTTAGATCCATTCCCCCATGTCCTATCACTATGTGCCCATGCCAAAAGCTCCTCTCCAGCTTTCTTGTCAGCCCCTTTATGCACTGGAAGCTGCTCTATGATCTCCCCAGAGCCTTCCCTTCTTCAGGCTGAACAAGCCCAGCTTTCTTAGCTTGTCTCCAGCGCACAGCTAATCCAGCCCCCACAGAATGTACATGGCCTCCTCTCAACTCACTCAAACAACTCAATGTCCTGCTTGTGTTTTTGCCCCAGAGTTAGAGACAGGACTGTGGGAGTGGAGAGATCTCCCCAGAATGCAGGAGAGAGGGAGAATCCCATCCCTTGAAGGATGAAGATAAGATAAAATTCATTCTTCATCTAGATTGTCCCTGACACAACAGAAATACCAAATGAACAGAAATGACAACATCCTCATGCAAGTAGTAGAAGAACCAACAGGGAAATGCCATGCTTGACCTTCTGCTCACCAAAGGGGAGAAGCTGGTTGGGAATGTGACACTCCAGGGCAGCCTTGGCTGTAGCGATCATAAGATGGTGAATTTCAAGATCCTCAGTACAGTGAGAAAGGCATGCAGCAAGCTCACTGCCCCAAACTTCAGGAGAGAAGACTTTGGTCTCTTCAGGTATCTGCTTAATAAGGATGAGGGCCACAAGGATGATCAAGGGGCTGGAGCACCTCCTGTATGAAGACAGGCTGAGAAAGTTGGGGCTGTTCAGCCTGGAGAAGAGAAGGCTGCATGGAGACCTCATAGCAGCTTTCCAGGATCTGAAGGGGACCTATAAGGATGCTGGTGAGGGACTCTTCATTAGGGACTGTAGTGATAGGACAAAGGGTAATAGGTTCAAACTTAAACAGGGGAAGTTTAGATTGGATATGANATAGCAGCTTTCCAGGATCTGAAGGGGACCTATAAGGATGCTGGTGAGGGACTCTTCATTAGGGACTGTAGTGATAGGACAAAGGGTAATAGGTTCAAACTTAAACAGGGGAAGTTTAGATTGGATATGAGGAAGAAATTCTTTCCTGTTAGAGTGGTGAGGCACTGGAATGGGTTGGCCAGGGAAGTTGTGAATGCTCCATCTCTGGCAGTGTTCAAGGCCAGGTTGCACGGAGCCTTGGGTGACATGGCTTAGTGTGAGGTGTCACTGCCCATGGCAAGAGGGTTCAAACTAGATGATTTTAAGGTCCTTTTCAACCTTAACTATTCTATGATTCTATGGCATTCCTTTCCTAGATACCAGCAACCTGCATCATGCAAAATGGATTATCAGATGACTGCTGAATCAGACAAAGTAATCCTAACCAGACTCCTGCCTGCAGTTTGGGGAATTCTGCTTTTAAGATCACAAATATATATTTGTACTGAACATGTTTTAGCCTTCTTGGATAATAAGGGTATTTTATGAGAACCCATTTGAACACTGAGAATTGAGTCAACCAAGCTCATTTAAAAACAAAAAAAAAAAACCCCAAACTCAGGGTTGG
>NDXB01000410.1:65713-76300 GCA_002631895.1 Agapornis roseicollis | reverse complement strand
TTAAAACAAAAAAAAATAAAAAAACCAAAATAAAAACAAAACGACAACAACAAAAAAAAAAAAAACAACCCCCCAAAAGCCCTTCCTGCTGTAGTGGAGAAAAAAAACCCCAAAATTATCTTTAGTAACTTTTTCTTTATGAAATTTATCTTTTTAACACACTTTGGAGAAATGAAGTTTAGTCTTTGGAAAAGCAAATCTGGAAAAAAAGCACACATCTGTTTCTGTTCAGACAGACTGAAAAGTCTGAGAGCAAATCTACCTCACAGCTAAGGCTCAGTGGCTGCCCTTTTTCCCAGTCCTGCCATGTGAACTATCTAGATCTTGTGGAGGATTCTTCCTTCTCATCCTCTCAGAGGTTTCCCCAAGACTGAATGCAACATAGCACGTATAGGTAACATATGCCTATCTGCCTACTCTTTGCTGGGTCAGGAACTGGCTGGATGGCCAGGCCCAGAGAGCGATGGTGAATGGTGTTGCGTCCAGCTGGTGGCCGGTCACCAGTGGGGTCCCTCAGGGGTTTGTACTGGGACCGCTTTTGTTCAATATTTTTATTGATGACATGGATGAGGGCATTGAGTCCTTCATCAGCAAGTTTGCAGACGACACTAAGCTGGGAGCTTGTGTCGATCATTTGGAAGGAAGGAGGGCCCTGCAGAGAGACCTGGATAGGTTGGAGAGATGGGCAGAGGCCAGTAAGATGAAACTTAATAAGTCTAAGTGCCGTGTCCTGCATTTTGGCCACAAAAACCCTCTGCATTGTTACAAGTTGGGGACAGTGTGGCTGGACAGTGTACAGGCAGAAAGGGACTTGGGGGTATTGGTGGACTGCCAGCTGAACATGAGCCAGAAGTGTACCCTAGTGGCCAAGAAGGCCAATGGCATTGTGGCCTGTATTAGGAATGGTGTGGCCAGCAGAAACAAGGAGGTTATTCTTCCCCTGTACTCGGTGCTGGTGAGGCCGCACCTTGAGTACTGTGTCCAGTTCTGGGCCCCTCAGTTTGTGAAGGATGTGGAAATGATTGAAGCACATCCAAAGGAGGGCGACAAGGCTGGTGAGGGGCTTGGAGCACAAGCCCTATGAGGAGAGATTGAGAGAACTGGAGTTGTTTAGCCTGGAGAAAAGGAGACTCAGAGGTGACCTTATCACTCTCTACAACTTCTTGAAAGGAGATTGTAGACAGGTGGGGCTTGGTCTCTTTCACCAGGCAGCAATGGACAGAACGAGAGGACACAGTCTCAAACTGCGCCAAGGAAGGTCCAGGTTGGATGTTAGGAAGAAGTTTTTCACAGAAAGAATAATAAAATATTGGAACGGTCTGCCCAGAGAGGTGGTGGAGTCACCATCCCTGGATGTGTTTAAAAAAAGACTGGATATAGAACTTGATGACATGGTTTAGTGGAGGTGTAGGGCATGGGTTGGACTTGATGATCTTAGAGGTCCCTTCCAACCTGGTGATTCTGTGATCTGGAGTGACATCTGGTACCAGGTAGCATGTGAAATGGTGCTGGATATACGTATTTGGGCAAACCTGTGGCTAGGTGCCCTTCTGTCCCACAGAAAAGGGGTGATTCCTCTCCCACCACCCCAATTCAGATGCCAGTAATCCAAGACTAAGGCAACCCTGCTGCTTCCCCATCCCACCTGGCTAGACTCCTTTAGGAACATATACCTTACTACAGGTTTATTTTATTTTAAGAACATCAAAACTGTAATAATCCTACTTCCTAGTCACTTAGGCTTTGTAATTTACATCTATTGGATCTACTAAATCAGTGCAGGGCATAAAAAACAAAACAGAGAGCATTAAATACTAAGTGCTGACATTCCTCTGAGACACACATCAAGGTGGGAGAAAAACTACAGTAGTTATTACTGTTGAGAGCCTGATGCAATCTGAGCTTTCCTGGTGAAATTCAAACCTGCAATAAACATACCTCTTGTTCTACAGTATGTCAGGTTGTCTTGGTGCACGGTTTTTAAGTAATTTGTAGTAACAACAACAATGGAATGATATTATATATAAATAGATACATTCTGTATGTAGCATACTAGAAATCCTGAACTATTTCAGGTACTATTGGCAGATGTAAGCCATGAAACACTGCTTAGCTATTTCTTTCACAACAGTTTTAAAATAATTCAGCTCAAACACTTCGTGCAATTTAGTGCTGCTGCAGATTTAAAAATAAATTTAAGCTTGAATCAAGTAAATAAAAAAAGAATAAAGAAAGACACACAAAAAAAGAAGGAACTGGCATTTATCTGTTTATATTAGAAATGATCCATCTAGGTTTCACTGGGGACAGAGAGGCATTCAGCTTTGCGAAGGGCTGGATGCAAGCAGAAGCAGTACTGGTCACTGTTGTTGACCAGATGCTGTCAACAACTGCTGAGAGGGGCAGGACTCAAGCCATGTCCTCCCTTTGGGAACAACCTACCAAGAGGGTCAGTTATGTTAATAAGATTGCCAATAGCATGCTGAGCACACAGCCAATCTTCTTGGCAGACATGGCTGAGAACTGATCAATAGGGGCATGTCAGCTTCCATGTCACCTTCCCCTTTTTGAACAGCCTTGGTGACCTTCACAAAACTTGCATCTACAGCCTGGTCCTGGAACATGTCCAGGATTATCTCTTGAGAAGCAGTGATGAAAGATTTCCTGACACACAAACTCTGTCCATCCTTCAGGGAAGGATGGCTCCAAAATACTCTATCACTTCATGTCACAGTGTTGAAGACCTTCCAACTACATGAATACTCAGCACTTACAAAGTGCGCAAAAGTGGAGAGGATTGACATTAGCAGGCAGGGTTTTTTTTTTGCAAGCCCATTTGCTATATTCCTGTCTAATATAAATACACAAGCCAGCATGTCATAAAATCAGAACTCTATGGCTCTCCGCTAAAGGCAGAGGGCATGTTTGGACAGACAGGCATTACTGAAATCGGCACAAAAGCTGTAGCAATAGCAGACAAGAATCAGGAGCAGTAGGTGTATAACTACTGGAGAAGCTGAGGGAGAATTCAGTATTCAGAAGTAGATGGTCTCTTTTATCCAGTGTAAAAGGAAGGTGACTACTTAAGATTCCTTTCAGTGACTCCTTCCCACCTTACTTTGCCACCTTCTGTCCCTCAGTAGTATCTCACTCAACTACATGTTTAGCATCCCAAAATACTCACAGACCAATAATTGCTTAAGCTGGCAACACCCTATGGGTGACACCATCCAAAAGCCATTTTGGCCTGCAGAGAGTAAAGTGGTCTGTTTTCAGCATGGAGTAGGCCAGGTGTCCACACCATTAAACATGTCAGTGCCACAACTGCTACTAAGCAATGCCACTGATACCTGCAGAGAGGCCAGGGCTGGCCAGTGCTGGGACAGCAGAGTTTGCGCCAGCCAGAGGATGGCCAGAGGAATCATTCAGACTGTGTTTGATTGGAGCAAGGCAAACCTGTTTTCAGGGCTCCTCAGGCCTCCACGTCAGTGCACAAGTCATTTATAAAGTGACAAAGACAACGTTCTTCTTTAAAATGGTCCAAGATCTGAACCTTGCCATCGTTTAAAAAGGGCTGTGAAATGTTCACCTTGATGAGTCTTGTGCTGTCTAAAGCAATTTTGCATATTCTTCTCTCCATTAAGCTATCAATGACAATCATGTAAAATAGGATGGCAGAACCCACAATTCTGAACATCAAGCAAATAGATGGTTTTCTTTGGAACAGCTTAATCATTTGTCTCCCTCTAGTTCCATGGGTTTTCTGGTTTTGCTCCACTCAGCAACTTTGCAGTGGAAGGGGGCACTGAACTGCATGATCTTACAGAATTAGCTACCTGTATAATTCCAAATATAAACTGTTCTCTCTGCAGAGAGATCAAAGACGTTTTCTTTTTCATCAAAACTGAGCATGTTAACTAAACCACCATGACAATCTCTGTACGATTGCAGTCAAATCTAAACGGCTGTTCAGTGATGCACAACAACCTCTTCTTTTAAATTCTAGCCTGCTTTTTCTCTCTAACACAAACAGTTACAATCGTATTTTTCGTTCTCTCCATGTCCCTTCCAAACACCTGCAGCCAGAGCATGTTTCTCATGAAATCAGTTCATACTCTGTACCTGCCAATGTGAAGATGACCTGAAGTAAACGGATAACACAACCCACCTGCTACCTGATTTCTGTATGGAATAAGCTTTAGGAAGGGTTTCAAGAGCTTAAGTATGTTGGCAGTTGGGATTGCTGCCTTTGGAAGCATACATAAATAAAACATAAGTTCCAACTCAGCATTTCATAGAATCATAGAATAGTTAGGGTTGGAAAGGACCTTAAGATCATCTAGTTCAAACCTCCCTGCCATAAGCAGGGACACCTCACCTTTACCTTAGAACTTCTCAGCACTTCACAATCAGGATCAAATTTGCTAATATTGTAGAAACCAGTCCATAATTTAGCCCAGAAATGTTCTTTAACAGAAGTCTGACATTGGAACCAGATTCATGTGAAGTAGTGAAAAGCAGAAAAGTGTCAGATGCCATTCTAGCATAGCATCTGTCCTAACTGTGGCTTAAGTGAGTCACTTTGGGTAAACAGGAACTACCTCTAATTATCTTAAACCCCAACAGAAAGCCATTTTTGGAAATGCCCATCTGTTATTACACAGTGGTGGTTTCCAGGGCTATTCAGATCCCTCTACCATTTTCATATACCCAAGAAAAATAATACTTTGTATATATTTTGCTAAATTTACAATATCTTCCTTTACTTATATCAATGCACAGATTATCTATATCTACATATCCTGTGTCTCTGGGGATTTACATCTGTAATTTAGTATTTCTCACTTTACAGAGAAAACTGAATAGAAAAGGACTATCTGACAATAGAGGTGGTGCTGGACAGTATTACTCAGCTTTGTAATTATCTTATCTCTACCTGCACAGCCATAGTTTCAATGAAAAAAATATTAGTCACTTCCAGCCTTGCTGCAGATAATGTGGGCCAACAGACCACTTAATCTATGCCTGTTCATCTGCAGAGATGGTAGCAGAAGTACTAACTTCCCATGGATACCTTGCATCAGACTCATCTCAGAGTAGGCAAATTGCTGCTGCATGAAGCAGCAGCCAAAAATGCAATTCCACCATGAACCAGGTTTTCTTGAGACCAGAAGTTACAACTCAGGGTAGAGGAAGCACCTATCTAATTATTTTAATCAATTCTCCACATACAGTCACATCAAACACTGAAAGTTTGATTTTCTCATTAAGACTGTACAAGGAAGAGTAATCACAGCGTAGCCCTTTCTCATTTCATGCAGCCCTGTAACTGTTGTTATAAGAGGTTTTGCTCTTCATAGCACAGTGGGAGGAAAACAAAGGCAGAAGGACACACAGGTGAGCTCTGACCATTCATTGCCCACTGTGTCTCAGGGCAGAACCACATTTGACTCTTCAACATTAACTGGGGGTTCCAGTGTTTCACTATTTAATTGCCATTAAAATTTTCTCTCTCCAAGAGATTAGGAGCAATGTAAGAAATCCTTAAGGAAAAAAAATTAAAAAGACAGCAGCAGCAACCCACTCTCCAGCCTCAAGAGAACAAACACAGCTTCAACAAACTACCTTTTGTATACAGTTCTATTCAGTAGTGAGGTAAAATTAACCAGAAGTATTTTGCCAAGGCTGTGACATATGTCAACTGCAAGCATTAGGACTGTGGCATATACCTAATTTATAGCTTTTACAGAGCATTTCCAGCTCTAATCATGCTTCTCTCACTCTATTTAAGTATATTAAAAAANTCAAAATCTGCTCCTGTACATTCCCTCAACACATTGATTTTCAAAATTTGTTAATGATCAATAATACTGAAAGCAGAGAACACAGGGTAGCTCCTCAGATGCCCTTTTTTTTTTCATAGTGTGATCTAAGACATGGAAGTATTTGACTTTGTTCATACTCCTTTAAAAATAATAAAAAAAAAAAAAAAACCAAAAAAAAAATAACAAACCAACAACAAAAAGCCCTGTAACACATAATCCCTAATGCACATTTGCAAGCAAAGCATCTATGGCCTCATCCAGCATGACTCACGTTACAGAGCAAAAAAAAAAAAAGTGATTAAATAGACTGGCTCACCCAGCCTGTTTTTATACATCAATAAATAACCTCAACACAGCAGAAATAGAGATGTGGTTTTCTGTTTGGAGTTAATTCAAACACTGGCTCTTCTTCAGACCTTCCACACTATGTAAAATAGAGCTGGGCAAATAATTCATTATGAATTATTCATTCAATTAATTTAATTTCTTCTGCTCACTAATTAACTATCTTGACTTTTCTGAATGTTTTCATTATCTGAAAATTATTTACTCAACAGTTTCTATGAATAACTCCTTGCCTCTAGATTGTTCACAAGCAGATTATTGCAAGAAATATAAATTGTAAATTCAAGCTGTGTTGAATAGTTTTAATTAGACATACAAGTCACATGCCATTTTTCTGCTTCCTTATTGGGTATATGAAAAAACCCAAACCCCAAACAAACCAATATAACACAACTATCTCCTGCAAACAAAACCATTCCAAGCCTGAAATTTATTTGCCACAAAAATTCTTGAACCTACTAACCGCACAGAATGATTTTGTCTTCCTCTTTGAAGAAACAGTAAATGAAGCATGTTAAATTAGAAATGTAAAACAATTTGCATGCATCGATTCTTTAACCACTTGAGCTTCCCCTACAAGGCTATGTCCTCTTCTAGGCTCAAACCTCCACCAGTGCTCCCCAGTCTGAATCTGGATAAGTGAAGAATGGCAGTGCCACCCCAGAAGTAAATTCAAGAGAATGTCTGAGTTTCCTCTTTAGTCTCCACACAAGGAGAAGATCATTTACATGGCCAAGTTTAGCAGGCTGTAGGGAAGCTCTTACAGGCACTACATTGCTCTTTTTCTGCTTTCCAGAGGAAACTGAGTTATTTATGGAGATAAACAAAAACAGCATGCATTTTTTGATTGACATCATACCTCAGCACTGGATTCACTGTTTCCTTACTGTGGCACCCAGGCACCTCGTTAAGTCATCTGCTTTCCTAACTACAGACACAGGGATGGAAACATGTCCTTACTCTGCTTGGGAAACAACTACAACAAGCAACCAGAACATGGTCAACTGAAATGAACGTGGCTGGGGAACCAACTATATACACAGATGAAAGTCTCTCAGCTTTTCTACAGCTGGGCAAAGGAAATTTTTCCCAGCATCATCTAATAGCAACAAACCCCCCCCCCAAACCTACCTTGGACATATCTTTCTTCTTCATGCAGCTGTTGTTGCTTGTAAATGGGATTTGTTCACTTCCACTCTCTCTAGGGTGAGAGGAAAGGGAGACATTTAGATGACAAATAATAGGCTATCAGAGCTTAGAGTATTTCAAAAAGAAACAGAACTACTGACAACTACCTACTGTTTCTCAGAGGAGATGGCAGCAGACCATCTCATGTGGGATGGAAGAATGAGAAGCAGCTGTGATTACTGTAATCATTACTTGCTATGACCTGAGGGAACTGTGCTGCTGCCATCAGTTAAAGTTAGTTGGCAATTCTCCTGCCAATTTACGGCCATATCTGCTTCCCACCCACCCCAGGTGGAGGAACTGTGAGGTGGACATCTCATCAGATGTGAACAATCAATCTTAACAGAGCTCATGAGACACATGTGGTGTGAGTCATCAGTTAAAAGTTACAGATTTTCAACTGAGGTAACAGTTAACGAAGTATGTATAATATTCGCATAAGAAACAGGCCAGATTTGGATGTATTCATCCACAAGAACCAATCTTTAACTCAACCCTGGGCAGAGAATAAATTGTTTTATGTCCTAAAGTGTCAGTTTGACCTTTTCCTTCAACACATTAAAGACCCTATACTCCACAACTAAAGACTTTATGAGAAGGCTGTGCATAAGGGTTTGCCAAGCAGAACTCTTAACTTGCATTATAAATGAAAGTGCCTTTAAAAAACACTTTCAGAGAGTATGAATTACTGGATAATGGATAAAATATGATTTCTGTTAAAAAAATTTCTACTTCTGTCTTTCATCTAATATAATGTATTTCCAGCCAAATAATTTTAGTTAAAATTAGTGTTGTACAATATTTTCATTCATGCAAAACAATTACTCTGTAATACCGCACAGACCTATACTGATTAATGTCCTTGAAGACTTCCTTAAATATTTAGAGCTGAACTTTAATTCTGCTCACAAAACCAATCTTGTCTCATTTCTTGACTACTGGAATTCCTCCTATTAAGTCTGTAGCATACATGTTACAGCAAACAGATGAAACTCTAGGTGACAATATGCATAATGAGGAGGCCCCATTCTTTACAGAGAAGGCTAATTAATCATTAGGTGAGTGCTAGTAAATTTTCTGAATCACCAAGTTTCTGACAGACATGCTGTTAAGCCAGCAAAATGCCCACAGATGTTACTTGCCCATCAGAGGAGAACATGTTCTCCTGAGGACCCTGAGCATTTTGTCATGGTTTACTTATTTATTTTTGAATGAAACAAAAAAATTAGCAAACCCATGTAATGATTAATGTATATGTGCAAGCACAAAGTAATAGCATGACACCTATTAATAATTAAAACTAGTACTGGATTTTAAGATACTAAAATAGAAATATGAATTGCTTTCCAGCAGCTCTGAAATGGTACAATTAATAGATCTACTGCACTGTCTGCTTAATAGCTTAAGTATAACATTCAGAGAAAACTATATCAAATTGCTTCACTTTACTTTCTCCCTACACCTTTCAGTACTTCAGCTGTCTCCACACAAAAGCTCGATCACTACCTTCAGTAACCTGTATTGTTCTCTTCCTCTGGCTGTAAAAGCCAGAGCCTTTGGTAAAGCTCCATGTCTGCCAAGAACCACCTGACCGATTCTTCACCTGGTGGGAACTGGAGGATGTGTCACACATTTCAAACTGCCCATGGGGAGCCTGGTTTGGTTGGCCAGAATGTGTTCAAATATGCCACGAACCCAAAAGCAAAATTAGACCCAAACTAACAGCCTCTGAATATATCAGATGCTTGGATCTGTCTTTTGCAGGATATTTCTTATGACAACAGACTACTCAATGAGACCTTAGATCTGCAGTTTCGCTTAAATTATCATTCTCCTTCATAGATTTTAAAAGGATGGTCTCAGAAAAAACATTAATGAATATTTTTTAAGTATTTCTGTAATTACAGGGATATTTTTCAAGTGCAGAATATGAGGCAGGGCCTCAGCAGGACTCAAGCCTGAAACCTCCCTTCCTCACTAAACATTTTTCTTTCAACAATATTTAACTTCCCCCCATGCCTTTATAAAATATAGTATGAGGCTGGCGTATATAGAAAACTACTGTTTCTTTTAGTCCTCCCTCTCCCTCCTTGGGTATTACATTATAGTTCATTAGCTGAGCTCATTAAGACCGCAGTACAGGTAGGAAATAGGTAATTGGTTGGGTGCAATTATTACATTAATTTAATTAGGTGGTTTGTGTTTTTATCAAAAAAGGTGACCTCTGTGGATACTGGAACAGGTTTCACTCCCTTACTACTTACTGGGTTGCAGGCAGCCATGGCTCTGTGTTTACTCAGAAGAATGAAAAGCCACGTTAAAATTGCTTTTAGTGCCGTTCAGACTGATGGAAAGAGGCAGCTGTATCCAGATAGCTGTCTTACAAGACCACTGGGTTTTAATATGACCCTGTCCCTCCTCACTTCCTTGAATGCCACTGATGCTTTATTGTGTGGTAGCCAAAACACAGCCCTGGATATTAGGAACATGGGAGGGTCACAGAGGCCTTGTGCTCAAGACAGGCCAGATCTTTTATGATACCATGTCAGTAAAGCCAGAGCAAAAGAAAAAGCATGGAAGAATGCAGCAAATATACTCACATCTCCATATTAATGTAACTGAGCCAGCCAATGCCAATAACAGAGGCCCAGGGACATCCATCCCATCCCATTTCTGGGACAGTGTCTCTGGCAGAGCAGGCAGCCATGACCCACATGATCTGGCTTGGTGACAGTGCCATGAAGAGGACAGTGAGCCTTTCACCTCATGTCACTGCTAAGGGCTCATCACAAGCTGCCCCCAAACACTCCTGGAGAGTTTTTTATTTTCATATTGCTTTAGTTAAACAACTAGAATGATTTGTTCCTGAGAATACGACACAAAGAAACACCATTTATGGGAAGCAGCTCTGGGGATGCTTTCAATTAAAGCAGCAATTGGTGGGGGTGGCAAAGCATGGTCCAATTCCTAATTAAGTAAATGTAGCATCTCACACTGACTAAGCTGGGAGCTGGACAAGGCCCAGAACAGAAAGGGAGGGGTCAAGCAGTGGATGAGTTCAAAGCAGCAATAAGAGGTTTACTTGTCACATTTATAGGAAAATGTCTCTGTAGTCTACAGAGAAATTGCTATTTTCCAAAGAACCTTATCCAAACAAAACAGAGATATAGTGCACTTAGGTAAAAAAGAGCAAGACTCTAAGTAGGAAAAATAAAAAAAAAAAAAAAAA
>NDXB01000410.1:41077-63577 GCA_002631895.1 Agapornis roseicollis | reverse complement strand
AAAAAAAAAAAAAAAAAAAAAAAAAAGCCCTGTGCCTTCCATATCATTATTTCAATAAAATGATGTGCTTGTTTTGGGGGAATCCAGCTCTTCTGAAAGCTCAGTAAGAGTTTAAATTACTTCACCTACTTACAGTTACTGAACGGCAAATTGCTAAAGGAAATTATGTCAGAGAACAGCTAGATAAACATTGACAGCATCTTGTCAGTAACCTGAGATGGGTTCTTGCACTGGCTTAAACATTCAAGTAATTTTACTCAGGGAAAAGGGTAATACTCATGTGTATTATCGAGCCACTGTACAAATACCATCTGGATCAGAGACCCAGATGTCCTCTCTGTAAAAACAGGAACAATTTCTTTACTATATGTTCACCTAAAAAGTATTCTGATTCCTGTCTGTAGACTGTAGGCATCAGACAAAGCATTAAAAAAACAAAGGAACCAAACCCCTCATATATTCAAATTCATCTGACCTGCCCAAATACACATCCCCACATGTACTCACTTGCATGTGACAAGTCTGTGCACTTTGTCCACTATTCAAGTGGGAGGAATGATGTTGAAGTACTGGAAACAAGTAGAAAAGTAATTCAGATCAAATAAAAACTATGACTACTGAGCACAGTCTTAATTCCAAATTATTAGGTCTAGAAACACACCGTCTAACCCACCAGAATAGGTATGAGAAAGGCAGCACTGTTTACAGCTTCATGAGCATCATGTGCAATTGCTGGCAGGTATTAAATACAGAGCATGCTAAGTGACCAGGGGTTTCAAGGCAACGATTTCCTCATTCTGTCTTCGTGTTCCAAGAGTTATTTTTCTGCTTACTTTTTTCATCTTTCATTTAATTGAACAAAAGTAAACACAAAGCAGAATCTGAATGACACATCATTAAAATGTATCTCTTGAAATTCTGCAGACCCAAAATCCTCTTGGTACCACTTTGTTCTTAAGGGATGCCCAAAAATGAATAATGCATTTATATCACACACAAGTTGTAGCAAAAATAACCTATAAACATTTAATAAGTATTCCATAATGCTTTTGGTGAGCATGCTATAAATAAGTAACAATAGATTTGTGATGAAATATTTATATGCATTTTGGCTATTGTTATGCTTTAAGTGTTCAAGGAGCCATTACTAACAAAGTGAATGGAGTTACCAAGGTTATTGATATGTTCTGTAAGCCATCTATAATGAAATGTTCAGCACTTAAAGTAATGTATTTGTAGGGGTTCTTGACAAAGTGTAAGTGTCTAACAAACCTTTCGTACTAAACTCCAAGCAGATATATATGACATGTAGTCATTTGATAAGTCATTTACAGTGAGATGTGAAACTCTGATGGGAATATATTTTAAAATCTTTGTGTGTTCCTTTATACTAATTGGAGCACACTTCCAAATACATGGTGTACTACACTGCAAATACATGGTTTACATGTACTTTGTTCAGCTCTGGGACTCCCAGCATAAGGAGGATGTGGACCTATTGGAGTAAGTCCAGGGGATGCCACTAAATTACTGAGGCTGCATATCAGCTATCACATCCAGATAACCTGAAGGCTCAAGAGGGTTGAGGGTTCTTCCCATACAATGTGATCCTAAATATGCACCACTGCAAGGCATGGCTGTGGACAGTGCACAGCAAAGCCCTAGCTGACTAAGAGGCCTTAAGAGTGCTGCAGAGACAGTGGTAGCCTAGCATTTTTAGCTAATGCCATCTCACTTATAGTGACAGCAGTTTAAGAAGATAACACTTATTACTGTCACAGAAATACCCAGAAAATAATATATAATATATAATATATAATATAGCAAGTGTTTTAAGGAAAAGATTCTTAATGTTGAAGTATATGCACATCCATCCTAGTATCAAGAACAGCTGTTACACCGCTTTCTGATCTGGGCAAGATGAACTGCATCCCCTTGAACCTGACCAACTCAAGAGTACTCCTGGTGCTGTTTAGGAAGATATGCCTGAACAATTCTGTAGGATATTAATGATGGATTGTATCACACACTGTTATCATACACTTATGTTTCAGGCTGTTTCACAGCACCCTTGGCTGCAGTGGGAAGCACATGGGGCTGCTGCTGGCTCCCACAGCTGCTTTACACTCACATCATTCTCAGTGCTTTCACAGCTCCTATAAAACACAATGGTCTCTCCAGCAACCTTGTGGTTCATGGCTCTGACTGATCCTCAGAGACTGAAATGCTCTGGACAGCAGCGTTGTTTTCATGATAGAAAATCATAGTGATTTCCTCACTTGGTGGAAAGAGCATCACAAATAGTTGGAAAGGTTTAAAACCTGTTTGAAATAATACCATCGAAGGTAGAAGGATTTAACTTCCTCTTTACACAGCCATTAACCAGGGGCTTAAAAGTAGGGGATTTGGCTTGAAAAACTGCAACAATATCACAACAAGTTGAATACAGAAAAAAGTAATACTCATTTTTGTACTTCAGTTAATCTCCCAAAACATAGGACTATTATAGTCTTTGGAACATGCATACAGCCGCAACAGAACTGAAAAATAAATGAAGACTTCCTTTCAGTCTCTCACAGATGATAAAGGGAAGGGGACATCAGCATGAGATAACTTAGCCAGATGACTTGCTCAAAACAGAGGATTATGTTACATTAAACTCCCAAGGAAATAAACACAATTTTAAATTCAATAATTGTCTTTGGCATTAGGAGTTACTCTATAGCAACTATAATGCAAATTTAATTACTACAGTATTTTGTATATAGTTCTACAGTGTTGATTCATTCCAGGGTCAATTTGAGGTTTGCTCATTCTGTGTCTCTACCAGGAGTGTCAGGCACATGTGAGAAGTATTAGATTTTGCTCTTCACTTAGTCCCTTTTACATTGCAAGATAAGTAAGATCTGAGATATGAAAATAACCTTCACTCTGTCTTTAGATACTTGCAAAGGTAAATTCTTATTTCAACTTTATCCACATCCTCAGTTTTATAGGAACACTAAAACATTAGAGGGAGATACTTTCTAATAATGATACATTAATGAACAATAAATTACAGAGGAAATACTACTTAGAACATCCATATTAATACTAAATGAGTTCTTCATTATTAATATATCATCATCAATATAAAAAGAAATTATCAATAATTAGGCTATTATTTTATACTGTTAAACATGAGAGATTATATTTTATTTCAAGTAATTTTAATGGATATTGAAAAAGTCATCCACTGTCCTGCACAGAATTTCACGTCAGGTGAAGCAATCTGTGCAAGGAATGGGTGCTTCAAATGCACAAGCCCTGCCATGCCTGCCTGAAGTCAGCAATTATTTCACTTACAGGGGAAATTTGTTTTCACTGGGATTATAAAATTAGAAACAACATGGCTATAGATCCCAGAAAAAGGAAGCAATAATAATTTGTACATGTACAATAGGTTTGTGATCATAATGCATTTTATAGTTGGAATACTGAAATGAGAAACATCAACGTGAAGTATGCCCAAATGCTCTTGTGCCTGATGTTCACAATACTGCAAACAGCAGCTTTTTGACTTAAGTTCATCCCACGTTTTCAGATTTTAGATACCGATGGTGCAGAGGAACATGGCCTTTTTGTAACAAAACCTATCATGAGACAAACTCAGATTTATTTTCTCACAGTTACTTTCCTTTTTTTTCTTTCATTTCTCAAGCTTCCTTGATGAAAGAGCCCCAATCCAGCTGCTAAAAACTGCTGGTGGTGATGCTGCACCTCCACAAAAATGAGGAGAAA
This sequence comes from Agapornis roseicollis, assembly GCA_002631895.1. Classification (NCBI taxonomy): domain Eukaryota; kingdom Metazoa; phylum Chordata; class Aves; order Psittaciformes; family Psittacidae; genus Agapornis; species Agapornis roseicollis. Next base: position 59,797 of record NDXB01000410.1, on the reverse strand, counting down.
AATAGTGTTCAGGCAGTCCATAAACCAATTTAAAAAGATAAGTTTGTTACTTTTCTTTACACTGAGGAATATCAGCGTAAAGAAATCAAGTACTTCTGTGTTTAAGTGGGAAAATGGGGGCTGCATCATGAGTAATAATTACATTTCATGCAGCAGAGTCTCCATGAATTTCATGCAGTATTAGAGGGGTTTGGGCTGTTTTGACTTAAGTAAGTGACAGAGCTGGGGGAAGGGACCTACAAAAATTCTTTTCCGTTTTCTGCCTTCTCATTATTTAGAAAGAACGTTCTGTACAAACATGAATTTGCAAAACTCATCATTAGTAAAACCTCTGGAAACTTAGGGCTTCATAATTTTACTTTGTCATAGAATCATAGAATAGTTATAAATGTCATGTATTTAAAAGAAAAAGTCATCTATTTAAAAGAAAAAAAGCAACATGCACACAGCAAGTGACAAACTGCAATCTCATAAGCCACTGTGTCTATGCTAATGCTGTCAATACTGTTCTGAATGGCTCATCCATCGCCAGAGACTCATACTGAAAACTGAAGTCCTTCTTACCAAGCTACTAGACTGGGGTTATTTTTCATTTAGATAACACTGTTTAAAATATAACTATCTTGCTGAGATATCATTTGTCTTTCACATTCTTTGAAGCACACAGTTCAAAATTGTGCTCAGCAGCCTTAGAGAGAGACACGTGTCACAGTTGCAGCTGGTTTCCTGCGGTCCCTGCTTCTCTTCCCATTGCCCTCCACAGGCTCTGCAGGGTATACTGTGCTTTGCCAGCACTGATTTTTCTCTGAACCATCAGGGAGCAGAATTCTCCTCCCGAATCAGTAAAAACACCAACACACATTTTTTGCATTGTTACTGGGGCTGGATACATTTGATGTGGGGTTACCCCTGTGGTCAGAGAGGCCAACATAAGGGTCAGAGCCAGCACAAGGACAGCAGAAGTGTGGGACAGGGTGACAGGAGTGGGACCACACTCCTAAACAGCAGTGACTCCTTAGTTCAACTTCAGCTTCTCACATGAGACATTGCGAGAGAAGAATCTGCAACATAATTCGATCCTAAAAAGTGTTTTTGTGATGGACTTCTCTGTCCACCACAAGGAGACTGAAGAGTTTTAGAAATGTAGGGACCTGACAGACCCAGATTAGACATTAGGAAGAAATTCTCCCCTGTGAGGGTGCTGAGGCGCTGGCACAGGATGCCCAGAGAAGCTGTGGCTGCCCCATCCCTGGAAGTGTTCAAGGCCAGGTTGGACGGTGCTTGGAGCAACCTGGTCTAGTGGAAGGTGCCCCTGCTCATGGCAGGGGTTGGAGCTGGATGAGGTTGAAGGTCCCTTCCAATCTAAACCAGTCTGGGATTCTCTGTAGCTGAGCTATATATTCTGTTCTTGTGTGTCCTTCATGGAAGGAGTAATGTCACATGGGTACATAAACTACAATTCATGGTCAGCAAAAAAGGAAAAAAGACTGCCACAAGTGTTACAGAACAAAACAGGGAGAAATATTTATAGAGAGGGACATGAGTGTATAATATTTAATGAAGTTTTGTGGTTTTGTATGACTATCTCTATACTTTAGTTACGCTTCAAAAAATAACTACCAAGAAAGTCTATAATTAGGGGAAACCAAGAACTTCACTGTAAACTTGGAACAGCCTGTCAGATTGAGATTTCTCTTTCACAAACTCTTGGAATTGCAATGACAAGAGTTTATTTAATGGATAGAAGACAGTAATACTGCTGCTTTCTTGTTACTAATCTTACTTTTAATGAGAAATAATTTTTCCTCTTTTTCTTGGCAATCATGCAGTGAGTCTTCAGGCTGCTCAGATGCATTCAGTGCAATTGAAAGGGTGCTCCCAGTTTCTGAGGCTGTATATTCAATTAATGTAATACACGTCACAACATTTTCAAAATGCAAGTGTCTTAGAAAAAGAGACATTACTAGGAAAAAGGAATTTAAAAAACATGTAAAACACATTTTATTGGGAAAGGATTTGATTCAAATTATTAGAAGGCAAAACCCCATAAAGGTCTCTCTTATGCCTTCCTACTTAATCTTCAGCCAAAGTTTCAGCACCATAAACTGGCATCAATGGAAGCTGCATCTCAGGAATGAAAGGAATATATGGCATTTAATGGAAGACATTTTTGCACTTAAGAGAGAGAGAGAGAGGGAGCATTTCTATGCTCTGCAGTCATTCAGCATAAAATTACTTACTTATTATTCATGACTATCTTTAAATGCTTTATTGAAGCATAATGCAAAAAAGTACCTGTCCATACTTAAGAACCAAAAATTCATCTATCCATCCTACATTTGGGTTTGGAGTTCAACATCTATTAAGCAACTTCATTATTTCCCCTTTCTTGACATTGCTAGGTCAGTGCTCCAGTCATTCTGTGGGTGCGACAGCAACACACCAAAAAAATGGCACAGCAAGTTCAATTGTATTGCTTGCAGGGGAAAGCTAAAAGGGTTGCTAAGCAGTATCAAAATTAAAGCTGAGGTGCAGCAGGACTTGCTCTGGATATTCAGTGCCCTGGGATCCACAGACGTTTTTTTTTTTTCCTTAAGGCTTGCTGGTAGTGACTGGTTTCCTTGAACCCAAAAGCTTCACATACCACTAAAAAAAAATTTTCACACTGAAATCCTTTGACTTATTCCTTTCCCCTGTGCTCAGGATATACAGTTTCTGCTTTCTCAGATACTTCTGGGAGGAGGGAAATGGAGCCCACTGACTTCCTGCAGCAGCCTGTCTCAGATTCCATGCTTCTGCAAATCCTGATGTAACAGCACCTTCATCCTACCTGGGGCTACATGTCAGGGGAGCCATCAGCTTGTTGTATTTCACAAGATAAAAATAAAGAGCTTCTTGGGAGCAGGCAAATTCCTCCTGAATTTGGCAGAATAACATAACAGAAGATACCTGCCAATGTCTGGATCAAGCCCAGTATGCATTCAGATCAATTCCATCAAGCAGACAGCTGTTAAGCACTTATTTATTATTTGCAAACATTAAATCTTTTTTCCAGAATAAATGCCTTAGTGAAGAGAAAACAATGGTTTCATTTAGCAAACTATTTCATCCGTTAATGGTTGCAGATCTTCTGACATTATGTACTGTCCTCTGCTTTACCTCCAACTTCAGGCTCATGCAAGCTCTTCCTCAGGTGCTGTGACTTCCCCTCCTCTGCACTGCTCCAGTTTTATTCAACAGTGCTGACATTTCACCAAGGCCCCATCAGCACCCCCTACCTATTTGCATTTCACATTCCCTGTTGCCGCTGCAGGCCTGCTGCAAGAGCACTGGAATAAGCACACATTCCCCAGTATGCCTCTATTTCCTTCTCATCCCTGTCTACATTGTGCAGTACGAGCTACATTATCTTATCCAGAGGTTGTAAGGGTAAAGCAATCGCTAATGCATTGCTACCCTCCTGTTCTTTGCAGCTGCTACCCACCAAGGTAGTAGGCATATTGTTTGCCACACATTGCTCCACTATAATTAAAGGGACACTTGAGCCTTTCTAGCTGCTTCCCAGCTGGACAGAAAGAGCAAGACATCTGCCTGACTCCTGAGGAACATGGAAAAGAGAAGCATTCATTTCTTTTCCCACTGTGACAGATACCTTTGCAATCCCACTGTCTCACAGAAGTCAGTGCTTGGACTGAGATGGAAATTAAAGCCTAAATCTCAGTGGAGAGAACCTGCTCATTGCACTTTTTCCTGCTGGACAAGTTCTGTCAGATTTAGCAGGATGGTTTGAAGAGTTAATGCCAGAGTTGCCAGCCCTCTTCTACACAGCAGTGCATCTGTGCAGCAGCTCCTCAGCCACCATATCTGGCAGCCTGGTTAAAACATAAGCACTCACCTCAGCCAACACCTCCACCCATTCTCATGCTCGTTTATGCTTAGTTTTGAAGTCTCGCTCCCCTAGATCCATCCTTGCTTCAGTTAGCCACAGCCTCTGACAGCAGGAAACCTGAACACTGGAAAATAGTGACTTCGTACCCACTCCAGAATTAAAAAAACAGGCAAACAAAGCACATCAAAAAGACCTTTGCTCATTGGTTAATGTGGACCCAGGGTATATACCTGTATAATGTTATTCTGCAAATGAATGGAGTTTTCATTCTGTTAGCATAACCTCACTGTTGGTTGGAAGTTTACTCTTTTGGCAGTTATTCTGGTGGAATGTAATCATTTAACTATGATTTATGGCACAGCTATATGCAGCTGGCTTAATGCAAGGTGAACGCACAGGAGTACTTTAATAGTCCTTTTCCATTAGCAGGTATGTTTTTCAGTTGCCTTCACTGCGATTGGAAGAGTTGATAAATGTAACATATAAAACACTGTTGGTAAATGTCTTCAGGCTATGAGTAAGCTTACTGTTTGCCTCTCAGAAGGTGAGATAACTATATGCCTCTAGAAAATAACCTTCCAGGTGATAGCTGTGACTAAAATTTGACAGGAAGGAGAAAGAGTGTTTACAGTAGTGAGCTGAAAAGGAGTATCTATTCAGAAGCAGATCTAGGGGGCGAAAACAACCTTCTCTTTTCTTGCATAGCTTTCATGCTTACAGGCTTCCTTTCTGAATATCAACGCTGATGCTAAATGGCATTAATAATTGCTAAATTGCATTAAATTGTGTATCAATCAAATTAATAATGTCTACCATACTTGAGGCATTTAGGTTCTTCAAAACCACTAGCATCTGCTCCTATTAAAAATGCCAGATGATTTGAAAATCCAGACTTTTGGTGAAAAATGCTAACTAACAAGGTGAAATTAAAATTTACATCTTATTCTAACATCATGAAAATCATTAAAAAGAGCGATAAAACCTTTTGATTAACCCTCATCCCATTTTGCACAGGACTATTATGTAAATTAAACACTGAACATTGCAGACTTGGTACCAGCAAAGATTCCAATATAAACACACTCTAATTTAAAAATTAAGAAAATACAAAAACATGTCACTGGATCTCTCACTGCACTCTTTGTCATTGCTGAATTAAAAAGCAAAACTGGGGGCATATGGAGCAGTGAGATAACCCATGTCTTGAGTTGCTGAAGGATTAGAGTTTGCTCCTGTTTCTTTCTTGTACCAGGCATCATATAATTCACACAATGATTTCTGGGTACAGTTTAATTAGCTCCCTACTATAATCAAGCTGCGCTCTGTCATCATAAACATTCAAACCTGGCAAAATATGCATCAGAATTGCTGTGTTCTGGGTTACTGGGTTGGGGTTGTTGCTTTTAGTTCAGTTCTGTTATTTTTCCAGCAGTAAAGGTGTCACAAAACCGTTCATTTTAAGTTCTGCCTGATAGAATGATGCCTGGCAGTGCTGTATGGCTCTGAGCATTTAAAATCTTAGTTCAAAAGTCCTTTTGGTCCCCCAGGAGTCCTTCTTTTAGTCTCTACAGCTATTCTGTGAAGGCCTCAGCAAAAGACAAAAGCACCTCTGCAAAACAGAGTTTTAGGGTATCTTTTCCTTCTGTGTGGATGTTTGGCTTGGAAGGACAGTTCAGGGGTTCCTGCCTGCAGTTTTCCGGTTGGGGAAGCTGCATTTCTGGCAAAGCAGTAGGGCAGCTAGCAAGTATTCCAAAAAGAAACTTCTTTAAATTCACAATATCCATCTTGCAGAAAAAACTATCATTGTACAGGGACACAGATGAGATGGTACAAGGGCTGTAGTCTATCTCTCAAATCCCAGCTGCTGCTTAGAAATACTATATACAATGCTCTCTACTAAATCTACAGGAAGTCATTGACCAAACTACTTGTCTGCTGCTCTTCCCCCTCCTCCCCCCAAAATTAGGGTAGCTAACTTAATGAAAAATGATTTTTTTTTTTCTTTTTGTCGCCTAGGAGGGNTCTACTAAATCTACCGGAAGTCCTTGACCAAACTACTTGTCTGCTGCTCTTCCCCCCCCCCCCCCCAAAATTAGGGTAGCTAACTTAATGAAAAATGATTTTTTTTTTCTTTTTGTCGCCTAGGAGGGTCTGAACATAAAGCTCTTATCACCAAGCCACAGCTGTAGGAAGAATCCTTTAATCACAGCCTTCCTCCTTGAAGAAGAATATAGATTTATGACTGGACTTTGGTTACTGAGCGAGAAAGAAATATTGCCAGCAGCCACCATACTACTTCCCACAGGCTGTAAACAGCTTTAATCTGCTTTAGCTGTCATTTTGAAGTCGAGAGATATTAGAGTACAGTGTAATTATGTATTTGTCGGCAGAAGCACAGTTTATTTTCTTTAAACTGAAGTGACAGAGGTAAACTTGTACACTGTGCCTAAACAAACAAATCCTCCTCCCTCACTCTTACTGCACTATGGCTGCAAGGGTCCTGTCCCTTCTGTGCTGCTTCACTTGCTCTGTTCTTCCTCTGATACACTTTCATGGGGACCCCCACTTCCCACTATGGTGACATGAGCTCACATGTCTGTCTCTCCTTCAGACACATAAAAAGAGATTATTTTTGTTGGATAGTAAAAGAGCTATTGTAGATGCTGTATGCTGTTTCTGTTAGGGGCAGAACAGCAACACATAGCATCTCTGAGTTTCCCAGGGAAAGAACCCACTCCCATAAGCACAGATGTTAATCTCCTACTTGTTTCAGTATAGCATATGCCTGTTGTTACATAGAGCGTTTTAGAATAACCTGATTAATTTTCAATTATCTTTGTTTCATAACTAATAGGGTTTGGCAGGAAAGAAAACTCCTACTTAATATTACATACACCTTGTTAGCTATTTAGGGTTTCCCCTATCTCTGGAGGAAAAGGAAAGTGGTTCCTTTTAAATTATTTGGCAGGAAGGACCTGTAAGTTCATGCCTGCAACATGCAAGGTCCAGGTATAGCACTTATTTAAATAGTATCCTTTATTCCAGGTGAATGTTGTGATCATTAAGTGACAGAGCTATCCTTCATCTGACCTAACATTTTGGTTTACATAAGAGGTGAAATTTCTTCAACAGAAAATAAGAGAAAGACCAGTCCTCTACCATGATACAACAACTGTTGGACAATACGGTACCCATTTCTCAAATCTTTGCAACCTTTAATTCTCCTGAACTTGAGAAATCTTTACACTCACTTTCTACCAGTATTCTCAAGAGAGGCAACCATTGGGTCCAATTCAGTAAAGCTGTAAGTGCTTAAGTCTAACTTAAATAAGCATATCATCAAAGCACACATTTGGTTTTAGTGAAATCTATAAATTTCTAAAACTGTAATAAGCATACAGATATATTTTCTCACCTTATTTATTTCTTCATTTAGTGCACATAATGAAATTACATGGAAAATAGAAGAAAACACTAAAACAAACTTTCCTCTTTATAGATGTATAGATGTAATACTGCTGTCTTTGCATGAGTTAAGACAACAAACTGCAGATAAATTGCAGTCTTCCTGGATTTATATTGTTTTATGTGGCATATTGTATTTTAAAATTCATAGACTGAGGGATCTATTTGCCATTAGCTCCATGCTAATGCCTTTCAAAGAGGCACTGCAACTATTACGCAGGACACTGTAGCCTCTCTGGAATTTCTTACCAATAATCTCCTCCTGGTTGTTTGAGTTTGTCCACCTCCTAAACTCTGTCAGAAAGTGCTCATAAAGTCTGAGTGCATTGAGTACCATCAGTTCAACTAGTTTTAGGAGGTGCAACAAGATGGCATGAGTTAATACCACTATGATCTAGAGAATACAGATTTGTTCATTCATTACAAAAAGGAAAAAAGAAAGGTAAAACATGGTTTATCAGATGAATTAAAAGGAGATTGATGTGCTACAGACTAGGAGCAGTAATTATCAATTCAGTCTGAAAAAGGGATAAACAGCCCTGCAGGGCTTTTTGTAGCATCATTTTGCCTCTATATTCCAGCCAGGCATCAGTCTCCATGGAATCCAAACAGTTATCCAAGCAAATTATTCCTGCTAAGACCAAGACTTCTTTTAGTAAGCACTTAAGATCTTGGTGCTGTGGACCTATCAGTAAGATCTATTGGGCTGAACTTCTAATTTCAAAAGCTGAGGAATGTTCATCTATGCTAATATAAAGAAGTAAAATACAGTGGCATATACACTTCAAGAGCCTTTACTACTACCCTACAGCTCCCTCAGTTCTTTATTCAAATGAAAGCACAAGAAGGATAGGCAATTTTAGTGTCACTTCTGAGCTTTAAAAAAAAAGAAGCTGCAGAGCAAAGAGGACTGAGGAAAACTCTTGTACAGTCTCAAAATGAAACTACACAGTTTCAAAGTTTGATCAGGTCTCTTGACTGAATACAAACATTTTCAATTACTAGCTTTTATGATAAACAGTGATGATAATTAAATGAAAATAGAGATTTGGGTTGTGTAAGATGTTCAGGAGGATCAGCAACTGCAAATTTCTCCATGCTTTTGTCTATCAGTGTGCACCAGCCATTCCAGACATTAAAATGAACAGTTAACCATAATCCTGTGCAAAACAGCACCTTAAAAAAAAAGCAGTCCTATCAGTTTTATTGAAATGGACAGGGATGTTCAGTCAAAGCTGGCATCTTCTAGTAGGAGATATCAAGATAAAGATAACCATCAAGAAGATCTTTGCTGGATTAATGTCATAGGTAGGGTCACACTAACACTTTTTTGTAATAAGCTCTATGGTTAATAAAACTGCTTGGAAAGTGGTTCTTTTGATGACAGATACATATTTTATGACCCAAGTTCTTCGTAAATGCCACCTTATTGTCAAAATGCTGAGAGAGAAATTTTATATGATTAATGTTCTTTCTTCCTCCCTTTCCCCCACGCTGATCAAACAGTGTAGGCCAATCCAGTTTCCTACACTGAACCTATTAACAATAAAAGGGTGATTTTTGCAAAATTCTGTCCTTGAGAAACACCTTTCATTTTATGAATTTTGCACTACAAATAATTAAGGGATATGAAGCAGAGGGCTGGAGGTAGCCTCCAGAGATCAGTTAAATCTGTTTCCCTGCTTGCAGGCAGAAAAAAAAAATCACACGTGGGGTTTCCCAACAGATGTGTGTTGATCTGAGGTTGTTAAAGAGCCACAGACAGGGTCTCTGCAGCCTCTCTGGCCACTCTGCTCCAACACTTCATGATCAAGGAAAAGCTTTTCCTAACACCTGAGCTAAATTTTCTTTGCTGTTATTAGAATTTCTTATCCCATCTGCCATCAGTATGGAGAGCACATGTGCTGTTTCACCATTATTTTAAGTTTACCCAGGATGACATTCTTGTCAGCAGGTGTAATCCCAGCAACTCTGGCTGCATATCCCTGTTACACCCCTTGTGATGGCTCCAGTGATTCAACATCTGTCAGCTGAGCTGCTGATCCAGCTGAAAATGAATTGAGAAGAACAGCTGGGTAGTTTTGAAGCAGATCAATGGCTGCAAGGTAACAGGAGGTCAGCTTGAGGGTTGAACCTCCTCCTGATGCTGCTGCTGCCAAGACAAACACTTCCAGAGTACCAGCCCCAAGATTCTTTCCACTGAATTTCCACCTAGTCAGCTGTTTTCTATCCTGTGTTTAGGTTCTTGATTATTCTTGTGTAAGCCCAGTATTTCTCTCTTGTCTCTGTTGAATAGAGCCACTCATCTCTAATAGTGCCATATATATAACAAAACCATATATCTGATCATCAGATTCTATCTCCTGCCATCCAGCATTCAGACTTCTAGTTTGTAACATCTGCAAATTTAACAAACCTACTTTCTATCACATCCTCCTGATCATGATAAAAAAAAAAAAAGGCAAATACTATTAGACACAGATAAAATGGTAGCCTGGTTAATGTGTCTGCAATTGAAGACACCTGAGAAACATTTTAATAGAATAGCTGTTGATGCATGACTCAATTAAAAATCAGGCCTTACTCCTGCCTCATCAGCTGAAATAGCAGAACAACTAGAAAACAAGTCCAGCAAACACAGTGGTCATGTGTGATAATAAACCCAGCTTCTCTAGAGAATTAGCTTCATTATTCCCTTTCTCACGCCAGCCATGATGGATTTTCAGTGAGATGCAAGTACTGTGACTATTTTATTATAGCTACAACAAATAGAAGCCAAGATTTGTGAAGAAAAGAGAAGGACTTGCCTTTCACAAGGAATAAAACCAACACATAGTTGATGGAAAAGTCCTGCAGTTACTTCTGGCCTAAAGAAAATCAGTTTTCAGCCACCTCATTAATATCATTGTTTTCATTCAGTAGTACTCTCCAGACTGTAAGAACATACATAATTCTTTGACACAAGATGTTATGAAGGCTAAGAGCTACAGCAGGCCTAAGAAAGTTCTCTCCATGTGAACATCAGCAAGGCCCTCTGTGGTCTCCATGGGGAAGGCAAACCAGAGAAAACTTTGAAAGACATTACATAAAGTCATTTGTAGTAAAGGGAGTTATTAGAATACTTAATTGTGACTACTAGAAGTTGGCTTGTGTAAAAGAAATCTGTTGAAAACTTCAAGTAAGGCTTGTTTGAATTTTCCCCTCATGAAAGGCTTCCTGATACACAATCAGGGAGGTAGAAGAGGCAAGGGGAGAGGGACCCCATCCAGACTAACCATTATTATCCAAAGAGCAGTGTTAGGAACGCAGATTTGTTGCTTTCCATCCTTATTTCCTGGAATCAGTAGTTACATTGTTCCTCCCTTCCCCCACAGTCAATATCTACTCTTTGTTTTCACCTGCTTCATAAACCAGAATTATTGTTTCATATATAAGCCTTGAGAAATGGCACACTAAATTAGATAGACTCCTGGCTAATCTGTTAAGGTGATTCTTTTATCCCTCATCGAGACCAGCTCTTCGAAAGATGCAATCATGAAGTTAAAATTCATTCCCTGTGGAGAGAACCAATGCAAGGCTTTTGTGCCACTTGTAAGCCCTACAGCTGTTGTGCTGCAGAGATATATGTATTTAACCTATTCACACTAGTGAGCAGGAGTTCAGGATTTAGTTCAGTCATTAAACAGACTCTACAGCAGGTTAAAAGAAGAAAGAAAGAAAACCAAGACAGTTATTTCACATATACAAGTTAACATCCTACAGGATGTTTTCTACTAATAGGAGTTTTCAAAACAAAGTTTAGGCATGTAATTTGTTGTTCACAGAGGTACAGTACTACTCCACACCACAGCCTTGTGTCCCTTCCCTACCTTGGAGACTGTAAATCACACACTTATTTCTTGAATATAACAAAATTGTTGAAGAACAGTAGTTTCATTTAAGCACCAGAAGAAAAAAAAAAATCAATAGTTATGATTACAGCATTATGTGCTAATATAACATTCAACAATTAAAATTACTTGCATCCAAATTTTATTGCCAGTTAATGGCATCTAAAATAATACTGATAACAAATGACACAGAATATCTTCCCAGAAGTCTAATTCCAATTCATAAAATTTTTTCATATGCTGGCTTGAATAATGATACATTATAAAATGAGAATAATACATCCCATTTGTTGATGATTTTCTGCAAGTTCTACATTTGAGTTTTCTTTAGACATACACAAAAAGCTGAAGAAAGTAAACTTATATGAAATTAGTAAAGAGGTTTAAATGGTGTCTGAAACCGGCTCCGGTTTTCCTTGCAGTTCTAACAGTTCAAAACAGACCCCAAACTTGACAAGCTTTTCATGTTCACAAGGATTTTAAGTAGATTCCAGTCCAAATATACCAGTTGATGGCCTCATTCCAGTGATCACAATACTGCAAGGCGTCCTTTTAACCCTTACGAGCAAAAGCAAGGAGCAATCAAAGAACACTGGTTCTCTGGTATGCAACAAGAGAAGAAAGCAGTCCACAAGAACTCAGGTAGTTGCTAATTAGCCAAGTTTTCCCATAGCTCTGAGAGCTTTCAGAAGCTGCCGCTCAGCTCATTTACATGTGTTAGAAGGTGAGCACTTCCTGATGACTCTTGAGAGTAGTAGGGGGTTGGTGAAACCCAAGCACTGAACTGCTCTTTTTATTGCTCATGAAACTTTGCAATCCTAGGAAGTTTATGGAGTAGCAGATATACTCCTGCTGTGGGTTTTTGTCGTTTTGTTGTTTTTTTGTTTTGTTTTGTTTTGTTTGTTTGGTTTTTGGTTTTGTTTTTGTTTTTTTCTTTTACTGCTCCTCATTCATTCCTCACTCAACTCTTTAGAAGCAGAGCTGAGGTTATAACTCCTTTACAGAACTAGGTCATTCAGATCATGCTTTGCATAGTAAATGCTCTGTGGTTGCCCTCTCCTGCTGCACCAGCTCTCACTTGGTGCTACAGACAGGACTGTGTGCAGTCTCTGCCTACATTTCCCAGAAATGAGGGTCATCAATAAAACAAGTCGTAGCTACAATAGAGATTCCCTTGATTCACAGCAGGAAGGAATGCCACATCTGAAAGCAAGTGCTGTCATTTCAAATGTCACCCAGTTTGTCACCAAATGTCACCTTCCTAGATTTTTTTCTGTAATGACAGTTTAAAGCTATATGTGGTGTTTGCTGAACCCCCTTGGTAGATCGTTTATTATGTTCCACTTCAAAATCAGATGCTAGACCTTGCTGACATCTGGCAAATGATTGCCCTGTAGTTACAACAGTACAAAATGAAAAGAAACCCAAACACCTCCCTTCATACACATATGTGTATATATGCACACAAGACACATGCTCATCAAGCCTTTACCTTTCAAAAACGATTTCTGAGTGTCTTGTAATCCACACAAGCACTTAAAGATCACATCAGCACCTTCACACCCCACTCTCATCTTCAATTGATTTGTCTGCCATTTGTGGTCTTTTGGGGTCATTTCTCTATTGACAGAGATAACTCACTAACTTTCCTTAAACGAAAGTTTCAAATAAACCTGTTGAATGTGTAGGGGTTAAAACAGATGGACATCCAAAATCTCTCATTTTAGATTAAACAGCCATTTGCAAACAGACATACATGGAAATGGGTCCAGAGTATGAACATTTAGAAGAATTAGTATGGGGAAGCTTGCCACACTTGAACACTATTTTTCATCAGTTTGCCTTCATGGTAAGTTCTGTTATACATTTTGAAGTGTTAGTGTTATTTCCCATTTATATTGGCCCATTTTGAGTATCAGCCCCACAGCATCAACACCCAGCATATATGAAGGAAAAGCAGCAGTTCATGCACATTACTGCATGAACTCTAGCAAAGCAAAACACTGAATAAAACTCTCAGATCCATCAAGTGTCACATCCTAGTATCTTCCAACTCTTCTACAATTCTATACCTAACACCTATGCTCTGAGAAGCCTTATTCTTAGTAATTTGTGTCTCTAAAGGTGACCCAATCCTCTTACACAAATCTTAAACTAATGCAGGGAAATTTTCAGTTGCATTCTGTTTTGTTTTTTTTTTTATTATTATTTGTTGTTGTTATTAGTATTGTTTCTAAAATACATGCAAAAGAAGCAGGCAGTTTTATTTCTGACACTCTCTAGGGGTTTATCTCCTGACTAGCCCACTGGTTATCAGTGCTTGCTTTTTTCTTTTCCCCTCCTCTCTACTCTTAAAATTCTTAACATTTGATGTTTCTTCAAAGCTGCCTCTGCTACATTTATTGTCCTGCCAAGTGTAAGGCTTCTTTCTCTCTGCTCTGCTTTTGGCACTAAACTCAATGATCAGTTGATCAGTCTAGCCTATCTGTCTGGCTGTTGACATTGAGCCCCTTCAAGCTTTGGTTTTTCTGTTCTATTTTTGTGTCATTCAGCAACTTGCGTTTTCCTCTGAGGTCACCCTTAAAGGTCCATGTGTCATGTTTTTCATTTCTGCCTTGTCAGGAAAATCTTGCCACTGCATCTATCAAAGTAATCATCAGGCCTTGATGTAGGTGTGTGGCTCCTCTCACATTTTTCATTACCAGATAATTTATTAATATCCTCCTGAGCAAGACTAGATTTAGCTTGATAAAACTGCTATCAGTGGCGTCACAATACACGGCACTAAAACTGTTTAGCTCCTTTGGCAAATGCTCAAAGAAGAGGTGTCCTTTAACCTCTCCTATCCCTGAATTCCTCAGACAGCTAAAAGAAGATTTTTGATCCTGAGGCTCTGGAGGCTTTGGGTGTTGGGCCACTTCAGTAAAGCTGACCTAGAGCAGCCTCCTCAGAGCAGACCCTGCAGCTTTTCCTTTCCAACACTCACTCTTGCTGGTATGGAATACACGCCTATTAAACAAAATAAAAGTAATGTAATGATACACACGGAAGCAAAATCCTTTAGAATGCTATCTGACATCAAGAAATTACAGGCAGTCATTTTACATTTCAGGTTGAATAGCTCCTTACACTGCCCTGGATATTTTCTACCCAGGCAGATATTTTGCTTTCTTCTACCAGTTGAACCCTGCCTATGCAGCCCTCCCCATCTGAGTACACTCTTCCTGGAACAGCCATTTCTCTTTTACAGTATCTTTGCTGGGGAAAAAAACCCACACATGTTGTAAGGCTACTCAGCCAGCTCCCCACTCTATTATATACTGAAATTAAAGCACAGGAGGCCCCTCACAAAAGCGGCTGGCTAATGACTCTCCTGGTGGACATTAGGCAAGAGATGTATTTGTGACATGAGTGGCAGCTGTGCAGACACCAGTTTATGTGATTCAGCACAGCTATTTCATTAATTGTGTTTCACGGTTCATTTCCTCAGATTACACTCAAAATAAATAAATAAGAACACAAAGCTGCTGTGTTCTTTGAACCATCCACCAAACAAAAAGAAGGGGGAAAAAATGCCCTTATTTTAATTGGCTTCCTTCATATTCTTCTGTCTCAGGTGCTTTTTAAACCATAAAGGGAAAAAAAAATATAAAATGAATTGCAGTTCCATTCTGCTGTCTCATTATCTCAGAGACGTGATACCTTCCAGAGAACCCTGCGCTGAGGGAACACGCTCTAACAGAAGTGAAAATGTTTCAGGGGCTTAGCTACAAACATGACATATCTGTATCTGCTGCTTCACAGGTTTATCTTTTGTGCCTTAAATTTAACAGAAAAACTGTGTGTGCAGTCTCAGGGAATCAGCAGCTTAGTTTAAAAACTGACTATAACTACATGACTCTGTGGATAAAGAAAAGTAATTACAAGAAACAATGAAAATTGAAAATGCAAAAATGGAAAAAAAAAGTTGCTTTGATCTAAATCAATAATGTGAGTGGCTCTAAAAAGACATCCAAACTCATGTTTGAAGAGATAGTGACAGGTGACTTGCACAGCACCACAAAAACCAGCATCAGCACCCAACATGGTCATGAATTTTTAAGATTAGATATCATAGGAGATTGTTCCAAAAAAATTACAGTTTGATAGAACAGCAGTTTGCACATCAGAAGGTATAATTTTAAAAAAACCCAAACCCTTCTGGAAGGAGCTTTTCCTAACATTGAAATTAGCATAAAACCCCAAACCAGTTCTAGTGGTTGTTGCCGGAGACTTTGGCACTCATAGCCAAAAACTGAGGTGAATCAGATACAGCAATCTTCTAAAGATCAAAATCTCCATAGATTTTGCAAAAATCTTTCCTTAGAAAATGTTTGAGGCTTGCAGAGGAAGAGATGCACCCAGGGGTAGCCTTCAGCCTTGCTGTAGATCAGTCATGTAGGAATGTAGGTTCAATGTAGGTTCAAATCTTCATTTGAAGTTAGAGCATGTACTAGCTGAAAGCCTTACAAAGCAGAGAACTCTTAGTGAGAAAATGAACATCATTCCCTCAGAAAACAACTAGTTTTGACAGGGAAGATACCTAACGCTTTTGTTTGTTTGTTTTCACAAAAGATGCAAATACTGAAAGCTCAATGGTTGCAAAAACTTGAGAATGAGCATATTTAGAAAAATATGAGGCAGGAAGTCAAGGCAATTGCTGAGTTATAATAATCACTCTACTATAAATATCTGCAGTGTGAAAATGGCTCTCTTTCCCCCTGTGTTTCAGTGCTGCTGCTAAGCACTAAGCTTTTTTGTGGTTTCATTTTAGTAACCAGGATCTCTCGTACTTCCCGGACAGATGGCCGTTCACACTTCAGTGCTCATTTAAGCACATACGTCAACGATAACAGAACATTTCAGCTGAGAACAGGCCAATATAATCTTCCAAATTCAAGGCTATCTGTCATTTTTGTTGGTTATATAAAACCAGAGTCAAAGGAAAGTAGGACTGTTCTTATTTGGAAAGCTAGAAAGAAAATGGAAAATTCCACCTGGCTTGCTGTCAACATGAAACTCAGGCGAGGCTATTTAAAATGATTTGAGAAGGTTTGAACGTCTACCCTCTGTTGATCCATTGGCAGTTGTTCTTGAGGCCTGCTAAGGAATGGGAGAAGCTAATATCAGATTAGAGAATGAATGTTGGACCTTGCAGGCTGCTCAGAGCACCCACAAGAGCATTAATTCTATATATCCTCCTCAAATCCATCCCAGGTTTATAATGTAATAGTCCTTCGTTTGCCTCTTTAGGTATCAGATAAGTACATGCCAGCACCTTGCAGCTGCACTCTGCAATACACAAAAGACAAATTGGAAATGGATGGAAAAGTATCTTCCTGACTCTGGTGCTGATCCCGTGTGTTTGCTCTGAGTGGACACAGTACTTAAGTGGATAAATAAAATTATTTTCCACTGCTGCCAAGCCTGCATCTTAGACAAGATGGAAAGCACTTTATTTCCTAACATTCTCTCCAGCTTCAGGGTGGACTATGTGTAAGAAATGGAAATCTGAAACATGGGGGATAAAAACAATCTATTCATGCCAGTTCTACTGTCACAGGAAGAGCATTCTGCCAAGAACATCACCTTAACTGAAGTTATCAGCAAATGATTTTTTTTTGTTTAGTTCAAATGAACTTTACAGGCAATCTTTTGGGAACTTTGCCAAACCTAAACCAACCTATGAGCCATTTAAAGTTCAATTAATTAGTAATTAGGAGGACAGAAATAACCCAGGGGAGAATTTAAGGGAGTGGATATGTAATCAGCTAATAATTATCAACACAGCAACAGAAGTGTGACACAGTATGAGTTTCTAGCATATCCACCTAAGTGTGTAAAGATAATGAACATAGCAGTGGCTAAATATTTTAGCTTCCCATGCGGGTAAACCTCCAGGAAGTCTACTTCTGCAATTTGTGCTGAAGCTATAAAGCTGAAGAAGCTCAACTGGGAGTAAAAAATTTCCCTAAGCTTACAATGCTATTTTGCAGCTGAGTCTCAAAATAGTGTTTTTCAAGAGTACTGCTGATAAGCAAGACATTTTTTGTACCACACTGCTGTCATTTGTGTCTGCAAAAGGCAGTGGACTCCCATCACTAACAAAAGCACAGCAGTGGATCAACAGCCCCGTCAGAGTTACTAAACAAGTGGGTACTATAAGTGAAAAGCAAAGGTCATGAAAACCAGCTTGACCCTGAATGATTCTGTCATTCTGAAAGTAAAAGCTGTGAAAACTGCAAGGGTTAGGGAACACATTTTACAAGTTAGCTGAATTTATGCTGCAGTAATTTACATGGTCAGAACAACCACTGCTATCTCACGGTGGAGGTCTAACTTCCAGTGGTAATGGAAACTACTAGCACATTGCAAGGATACACCCATGACCCTGCATGTGGATCATGAAGGTCAAAGAGTTACCAATGCATTGAGTATTTTTCTGCTATTCCTGGGACAAAAATTTAGAGATATGATTAAGCTGAATAAAAATCTTTGAGATAGCCTAAGTAGTATAACTACTTCCAAAGGCATAAAACACAGTGGCTGGATTTAACCTTAGTCATGTAGTTTGTACTGGAAAAGGCCCCTTAAACAAACTTGTCTTGTCAAACACATTGCCAAATAAAAGAAGCTGACCCAGAAGGATCCTTGAAGGCACAACAGAGGAGTGAATTTACAGATCAGTAGCTTTAACAAAGTAGGGGACCTGACCCAGGATAGGATTAGCTGGATCGGCAAGTGGTATGTTGTGAGTACCTGACTGAGCTGGAACAAGACAAGATGATAATATAATACCCTTCAGCTTTTCACAGACCCCACTGCTAAACTTTCTGGGGAACACGATAAATTTGAAGGAAGACAGCAGTTAGCTTCTCTTCTGGGATGTAATTCATTCAGTCTGAAGCAAAAGGAATGGGAGGGCTGTGGAGGATGCTGAAGGTATCTCAAAGAATCTCTGTACTTCACCTTTTTGCTTTTTCTGATATAAGCACTCTCTTGCAGCTGGTGGGAATATTTGAAGTTGACTGAATGCAGATAAGAGGGCAGGATGGTCAAGACTCATATTCACTGTGCAGATTTTTTCCTATATTTTATAATCTGTGGTTAAGGCATACAATGAGATCGGCCACATCTGGCTGATCCTCCTCTATGTGAATGTCAGCAAAGCAGAAATTGCTTCTGGGTTAGCAATATTAATTCATAATATAATTTTTATAGAAAAGATTTAATCTAAAATTAATTTTGTTATAACTATATGGACATGTAATCACTCTTCCTGAAAATAACAGATGACTCACTGTGCCTCCTACTTTAAGTTTTATATATTTTGCTTATGTAATCTCTGGCAAAAAAAAAAAATAAATTAATAATCACTATGGACTTGGGTGCAATATACACCAAATATTACGAGTCGTCTTTGTAATATCAAACTGG